>VDFB02166838.1:0-23606 GCA_007258455.2 Sequoia sempervirens | reverse complement strand
TGTAAAACACATTAAAACACTAAATTAAGGCAACATTAGGCTCATTTATTGTTAATTATTCTTGAATTAAGTATGGAAAATAGATACTTTTTCCATTACTATAGGAACTATCATGATTAGGAATGTTAATGGTGCATGGCTCAAACACTATCACTTATCAATAGATTGAAAAATACCAAACATAAAAATGCTTATGTATAATATGTACTATAGTTTAAACCTTAGGAAAAAATAAAAATTAGAAAACCCAAAAGTAACACATAACATCCATAAAAAAATTGGGAAACCCCATAAAATGGGAAGAACAATAAATACCTAACCACCCATCCATCTATATAAAAGCTCACACCCCACTCATTCATTCACTTATTTCCTTCACACCTTGCACTCTGAGCTAGTTTCATCCAAGATCAAACCATAGCATCTCTATACTATGTAAAAAATTTCTCATAATATAATGGAAACCCCAATAGTATTGAAGGTATTTGAGAATTCATGACCCACATACAAGAAGTACCCCTACAAGGCATTAGAAAAAGACAAGGACAGGGCATTCTCCCAAATCCCCCATAATGTGTAATATATTTGGAGGATATCTTGAAGTATACACAAAAAAATTATAGAGATAAATCACATGAAGTTGGAGGACATCTGAATAATATTTTGGAGGATGATGACAAAACTAACAAGCCAAAGTACATGGAGATTGTCTGGAAGAACCTCAACATCTGGAAAGATTATCCAAATTTCTGTGACAAGGATGTATAGGTTTGAATCATTTTGAGTTGGGTGCATGATGATGAATTCATGTACCTAGAAAATACCTACTAGATAACAAAGGGATCCATTCACATAATGATCAGACTCAAAATGGTAGGCATAATTGTAGCCAAGAAGGCAATTAAAAATAGTGAGGTGGAACAACTAACCGCAACCACTTTTGATGCCTGAAGCATGAACCTCAAGGCCATAATAAATGATGGAGTCTAATATGCAACAATAGGAATAGCCTACAAGATTTATTATGCCAACTAGGAAGACTTTCCCACAACCACCACAATTCACACTAGCTATCAAATGGTGGTGGAAGGAAAATACTTCAACCTCTACAATGTCATGAGGGAGTAGCTCATGTAGAACATATAGAAAATAAAGACCTCTAAGTACAATTTTTGGTATGGTACATTGATAATTTTCTTAATCTTTTATTTTCTGAATGAATTTCCCAACTTCAAAGGAAAGGTATGGCAATTGAACCAAATAGTGATAGTGCAAATCAAGCACCACATTTACCAATTCTAGGATATCCAAGAATACAAGGCCACATATTGGGGGTTATTTAAAACCTTACAAGAGAAAATTCAAGAGAGGGAAATTATTCCCTATGCATCCACTCAACAGTACACCAACACTATCACATTCATGGTGGATAAATATTTCAATTACATGGAGGCAATAGAATCATGCACAATTTGGATACCATGTCTACCTATGAAGTTTCCAACCAAGAAGTGGATGCATATGTGATGACCTTAATTTTCCATCCTAAGGATCCTACCAAAAAATTATTTGTGGCAAATAAAGAAGTAATGGACAAATGATTTGAAAAGGAGGCTAAGGAGAATTTGGATAAGAACAAAGGAAAACTCTACCAAAAATGGGGTATATCATAGGGGGGTTTGTAGAATTTGTGGCTACCATAGTGCAATCAAATCCCTCTACAAAAAGGTCAGAGGATACAATGTACTTCACCAAGGAAATCAAAAGGCCTCACAACATCCATCCAAATAATATCCACCCCAAGAAAGCCACTACAAGCTCCTCCATTGAAAAGATCCAAATAGACAAGGCCCAAAAATATGGCTAATTTAGGTAAGCAAAGAAGAACAAAAAATAAGAGGGGGTCAAATAAATAGGAGAATAAGACGTCCAACAACCTCTTAAGAGAAGAAAAAGAGGAAATCAATCTTTGGCAACTCCACAAATAAATTAGAAACAACTGCAATAAGCTCGAGAACAATCAAAAGAGTTTATTGATGTCTTGGAAACTTACAATGTCATTGTAAACCATGGGATACTACTAAAAATCCTCCAAATGTATAAGACATTTCCAAAGAGAACAAAGATATAATTATTCAATGCTTGGTTAAATATGTGAACCACTTGAATAAAGGGATCAAAGAAGCTACAAAATACTTTCCAGAAGAAATAATTGCAGAAATAAGGGAGAAAAGGGTGAAGGAATTGAGAAAAGAAGAAGAAATAAGGGAGAAATTAATCTCCTTAGCCAACCCAAACATCATTGAGGATAAAAAGAAAACACTAGTATAGGTGCAAGACTAAGAGCTCCTGACCAAGCAAAGAGTTGATAGAATTATGGAGGACAATATAGAGAACACAAAGTCCATCCAAAAAGAAACAAAGGAGGTCACCTAGAAGCTCTATGAGGAGATTATGAAAAATAAAAAAGGAGAGCAAGTAGAGGGCCCAACACCAGAGGAAAATACTCCTGAAGAGCCAAGAACCAACCCTAGAGAGAGTACATGTCTTAGAGGAGAAGAAAAGAATAGGGAGGATTCTAAAGATACATCCACTCCTTCAAATACCATCTCTACAATTAAGAGCTCTTGGCACAACAACATATACAAACAATGTCATCTTCCCAGTTGTTGCAAGTGTTGATGGTGGGGTCACAAGTTGATTTGTCAAGCATCTCACCCCTCTAGAAGATGTAGTTAGGGGATATTTTTTATGCTAACACATGGGAAGATCTCCTACAAGAACATGTACAACATATGGAGCAACTCAAAGAGGTTGTAGACACACTCCAAGGGCCATCCCACATTTTCCTAACATACATCCCTCTCCTTGTTGCAACAACTCAAGAAATTGGTGGATGACCTAGAGGAGTTGGCCTCCAAAAGGGAAAACATAAGAAAGGAGTCTCAAGAGGAGCTCAAAAGGAAGAAAACATAAGAGTTCACAAAGAGATGCACTACCACACACTCCCAATTGGAAACATAGATAAAACAATGGGAGATAGCATCCAAGAGGCCAAGGTCATATACCAATTTTATCTATAATGGACCAAGACAACAAAAGGCCTTCACACACAAATGGTTCAAATTGAGGATCAAATATCAAAAGTGGCATATGACCCTCTACAAGACCCATCTAGAGCCACAAAAAATCAAGCTGATAATCTCCATAACTAGCTATAGTAGATCCATACTCAACAGGAGCAAGCGAAAGAATAAATAAATAAATTGAGGGAGACAATTAGTAGCCAATTGAGATTTCTCCAAATAATTTTGAAGGAGGTGAAGTAGATAACCCAAAAGATCTCAATCGTAGACAATATTTGAGAGGAAGAGTTGACACTAGCCAAAATTCAAGGATAGATGGGTACATTGTTGCAAGCATAGGAACATTAGGCTTCCACCATGGCCAAAATCAAGATATAGTACAAGAATCTCCTACGGAAATGAGCATCATGTCTTGAGGACAAGACAAAGTTTTAAGAGGGGGGATGATGTTAACAGGTCAGAGATTAGGTTAGAACCTTCACAAGCTACCACAAAAGTTCTGCAAAATAAAAAAGGAAGTAGATATCTTTAGGAGTCATGTCCCTTCAAGGGAATGTATGTATATATGTAATTTAAATCATATGCGGAAGAGATAGGATTATAAATAAGAGATAAGATATATATATATGTATATACTATTGTGAAGCAAAGACTAATACTTTCTCTTGTAGGAGATTTTGATATAATATAAAGGAGTTATAAATATTATATATGTGTGCAATGAATGTATGAATGCTTCTTTTGATGTTTATATGAGATTTGTTGATTATTGTTTCTATAATCTTACCACAAATGCTTGTTTCCCTTAATGTATCCTCTGGGGTATAAAAAGACTACATAAGAAGTACTGGGGTATATATCTCTAGGTTGTAGTTCCTCATTTATATTTCTAACAAACCTAAAGGTTGATATGGTGCCCCTCTACAATGACCCATCTCAATTCTATTCAACTTGAAATTGGTTGGAAATTCCAACAATGAATACATTCTTGAAAAGGAAGACAATTGAGAGTAATGTAAATGCAAAGACATGCATTTTTTTATTTTGCCTATCATGGGGCCTAATTGAATATTATAAGAAATTGATATGGGTGATTCAATGAAATCAAAGGCCTTATTTTTTACCCCATCTATCTCAATTGTATTAGGCTACACTATTTCAATGCAATGTCTTAAGAGCCCTGAAAGTAAAAAGATGCCAAACTATGACAAGGTAGTCCTTGGAGCTCATGCACCTAGGATTTTTTTTGAACCTATAAGAAGATATGGGGTCCCTCTATAGTACCCTATATTTATTACACTCAAATCAATTACAGTTTACCATTCCAATAATGCATGCATTCTTGAAAAAGTGTTAATTAAGAGTAGTGTAAACATAGAAACATGTTTTTTTTCTGCATTTTGCATGTCATGGGCCACATCTGACTACTACAATATGTTGATGTGTGGTTTAATGCTACCAAACATCTTGTTTCACACCCCATCCTTCCTTATCATTTTTAACTACATGATTTTGACAAAGCCTCTTATGATATCTAAGTGCAAATAATTGTCAGACTATGATGGATTGTTTCTTAGAATTAGTGGCACCTAGGAATGTTTAGTATGAACCTACAAATGGATATGGGGTCCCTCTAGAGTACCCTATCTTAATTCTAGTAAACTTGGAATTTTTTACCATTCCAAAAATGAATGCATTCTTACAAAAAAGTGTTAATTAAGAGCAATGTAAATATGGAAATGGGCATGTTTTGGCATTCTATGTGACATGGGCCCCAACATACTACATTGACACATCAAGGTGTGTTGGTTAATGCTACCAAATTTCATGTTTGCATTTGATCAACCTTAAATATTTCATGGTAATCCTCTTTATGATTGTAATAATCTTCCTACATGATATAAAATCAAGTTATAGAAGGTGAAATGAGAATAGAAAGGCACAAGAAATTTTACATTAACATCTTCATCACTTTGATGAATTCTTGTCACAAAATTTACCCATATCTCCTTAGCAATCCTAAAATTTTGGTAATATATATCCTTAGCAATGGTGGAATTTGGTGCACAAGATAATGGGATGCCAAGTACACACAAATAAAATGGCATTGATACAAAAATATGACCTTAAATATTATAACAATAAACTCAAACACTATAAAAATTCTTATCTCTCCATTAACGATGTCATTTACTAACACTCAAATCTATTATCCTAAAACCCTAGAGAATGCACACAAGGCCTAGACTTAAGGGTGTCTATTAATATTTTAATATAATGGATGAAACTCATGACTAGGATACAACTAGTAATTAATCATTGATAAGAGTTGGAAGCTCTCCTAAAATTTTGAATTCACAAAACCATGGAAGGTAATCCAAGAGGTCTATACGTGACAACTACAAAGAGATGTTAAATATAACTAGACATCTAACAACCCATAACTTTTGTATAATAATACCCAAAGAAAGAGTAAGATGAACTAACAATTATAATTCCTTAGGATCGACCTTAATGGGTAAAATAACACAATAATGCAATGAGAAAGATGATAGTATAAATAACCTAAGATTCTAAGATAATCATGATGGAGGTTAATGCTCTTGATAAGGTGATCACATAAAATATTCATCAAGATACACCAACAATCAATCCCATTCTCATCTATTCAAATCCATTACAAAATAGAGACAAACAAATCAATCAACCAAACTCACTCCATAGTATATATTAGGACCAAAAATTCATCTAAACCATGTCATTCAGTCAAGCCTCTACATGAACAAGCCAAAGTGACCAACCAAGGCCTAGAAAACATGATCTAATTTAGTGGAAAAGATGAAATACTAAAATAATTAATAATTTATTAAATTACTCAAATCAAAATATCTCTATTGTACTTGTGTAATTATTCATTTATTCAATTAATCATTTTTAGAAAATATGGAAACATCAGTAAAAAAATTATATTAACTAAAAATGCATATGGGCATACAATGTTATGTTGGTAAAAGTAAAATATATGTATAAGAAATCCATATAGGCTTACAAAAAATATTTATAGGTGTATAATGTCACATACATGTAATACATAAATATATATACAAAATTTCCATATAGGCATATAATAGAGTCCAAATGTAATGAATTCTCTCTAGGGGAAGGGAAGAGATCATGAGTTTCCTTTGACCCTTGAGTAGATGGAGAGGCAAGAGATGATAGTTTCTTTCAAACCCAGTGACTGGACCTCCTATCATAAGTTTTTCGGATCTCCACCTAATACAATAAAAAATATACACAAATTAATATATAGATATATATAGAATGAAATATAATGAAATGATCACTTACCACCATATTATAATATATCTCAATCAATTTTTTCCTATCTTCATCCATTTGAGGGGAACTAACTAGATTTGTGACCTCCTATGACAAGTACCAACAATCAAATTAAACTACAAATGAATATGATTCAAATTTGCACTAATAGATATGGTATAAAACAAAAAACAAAATATGAATGTTACTAATCTTTCTCATACCTCTATCAAAGGCATAAAATATAAAATTTTAGTGATGTAGAGTAGGGTGGTAGAACACAAATCAACTCAATCAAATCCTTAACAAATTCATAACATATCAAATACAAAGATTTCCTTCACAAATTGACCCTATTCCTTGTAGCACAACAAAAAATGTATTTTTGTCATAAATTTTAGATGTGACCTCCAACCAACAACATAAAACCTATTTGGAATACCCATCGAGCCCTTTAATAACATATCTCAAAATAAAAAGGGGTTTCTTTGGAACATAACCCTAAAAAAATTATTGCTATGCTTGCTTAAAGGCCTAATTAGGCTTGTTTGACAAGGCAACACAAAGGTATTGTCATGCCTAAAAATTTATGCTTAGAATGATACACAACCATATATATATATATATATATATATATATATATATATATATATATATATATAATAATAACATATACACACTGCTATAAGTCAATCATTGTTGCTTGCAAAACTTTTATCACCACCATAGCATTATAAATAACAAACCTCAAAAGGATTGAGACCAATAATCTTAAATCAATTAACACTATAATAAATTCTCAAAATTTATTTATTATAGTCCATATATAAAATGTTACATACACATGTATTCATGTTTAGCTATTATTTATTTAATTAATTATTTACTCTTTAAATATATAAAAATAATGAGTACCTTATATTATTAAATTATTATTATTATTATTTTTAAGATATAAAACTAACTTTTCCTTATATAAATATAAATACTATTAAAAAGAGACTTTTATAAAATGAAATTAGTCTTAAAAGTACTTATTAAATTACCTCTATAAAAATATAAGTACTTCTTAGAAAAACATACGTAATTAGAAGTCTTAATGTATAAAATAAGTTAATATTAGTTTTTTTTTCTAGAAAAACTAAAAAATAATAGAAGAAAAGTATATTTTTCAATAATAAAATAAATCATGCCTTTTAAACATTTGTCTTATCCAAGTCATATGACTTTCTTGCAAAAGGAGGTACTACTTGTAGAATCATTCCTTCGTTTCTATTCATATAGTTAATTTTATAATGAAAACAAGTTACTATGATTATTTCAAAATAAAGCAGGGCCTATGAATTTCCAATACCGCAATTGAAGGAGAATGATTTGAATGCATGATTAATAGCTCATACTAAAGGTAGTGTTGGAGTTAATAAATCCTAGCTTAAGCTGGGAAACACGTAGTGAAAGAGCATAGATAGTAATAGTATAAATATTTATTTTTGATATGTGAGACAGAAAAATGGGAGACGACTATATACTTTATGTTCCATGGGACATTCTTATTGCAATCATCAACATTTGTCCAGCACGAACCGCTAAGAAAATCGAGGTAGGATTTTTTTATTGGAACACTCCTTTATTGCAGCAATGAGGTAGGTTCAAGGCCCGTTTTCATTGGCATAATGCAAAAATAAGTATCATGATTGAAGATGAAGATAGTGAGTTGTTTTATCGGATTTTTTTAAAAACTAAATAGAACAGTCTCATAAAATCAAAACTAAATTGAGTTCTATATATATTAGTTCCTCTAATTACATTGTATTGTCTACACTGCAGACCCCTAAGCGAACACCACATGTAGCAATTTTTTTTTTTTGTCGTGTAGCATCCAATAAACAGATTTCAATCACACTTCTGGCAATTATATTTTAACTATGAGGATTTTACGGCAAAAGTCGTGCATGCTTAACTTTGGAGTCACATATCGTCTTCCTAGATATTAATTTTCACTGCTACTTAGACCTCTATCTATTCCCAATTCTTGGTTGTAGCCGAAGGAAGCCACCAACCACAATTTATGAGGTTGCAGTGAGGTGGTTCAGATTGGCAGTCGAGACTTACGTTAGGTAGAATTTTCCTCACCAGCCTTTATCCACCAAATAGTTTAGAGAAGGCATTCAAAATTGAGTCATATTCTGATTACTAAATTATCTCATCATTACCTCAATCCCAAGGATGACACAAAATGAAGCAACATGGATTTATTGCTACCACTGGCCATGCCTTAGTAATACAAGCTTCAAATTAGAGGGGGACGCAACAATAAGATTGTACGATGACAGGACGTTATAGGTTGCATGGGAAAGGATTTTAGATGGGAGAATTAAAGCTTTAAAGGGATTTTAGATTTCCTCCATCTCGGTTCCAAGATGAAATATTTCCCAAATCTCTCTCCTTACTTATCACTGGCCAAGTGTTGAATGGGAAATATTTGATTGATTCAACTGTTTCAGAGGCCTATCGACTGCTATTCTCATCCTACGAGGACATATCAAGCCTGCCAGGGGAGTCAAACTTTGCCAGCTATACAATGCATAAGTCATTTAATATGCACACCTAGGGGTGATACGGTGGGCGCCACAACCAGAAAACGTCAAAAAATCTTATCATGCAATCCTTGCATATTCAACGACTCCAATTACTGCAAATTTTCTTGATTAGATTTTAGTTTGACTTGATTTGTTTTCTACATGATATCTTCCTTATCATTCCATCATTGGATCATGGTGAAATGCTGCACTGGGAGGTGGTTCAAGTTACCTTTCTCTTTTACCATCTAGTTATGCAATCACTCTAGAGAGATCCCAATGTAGGGGGGGTTCTCAGAGTCTCTAAACTAGGAAGGAGCTTAAGCAGTTTACAAGCAGGAGGTTCACTCCTAATGGTTGCCTCTCAAATACGGGTCGGCAGTCTTCCCATTTCCAACCTAACTATGGAATCCGTGGAGACTGTAAATCTCTAAATAAGAAGAACAACAGAGAAAATCAAGAGAGCTTTAGGCATACAAAATTATTTTGATTGAGGAACCAAGGCAGGTTCTTACAGGGATTTTGATTATTAATTTTTTTTCTATTGGTAGCTAACATTTCTGCACTTCCAAGTAGAAGTTTTGAATATACATAAGATGAATGTATGAATTATAATTTTCATATCATTTGAACGATTTCTTATTATTATCATTGTTATTAGAATATTCTACATTTAAACACAACATATGGGCAGTATATACGATAAATACATATTTTTATGTATATTAGTACTTAGCATTTCGAGCTCCTCATTTCAGAATATATACTTTCAAGGAATTTGTTTAGCAAAGAAAGCATTGCATTTTGAATCTCTTTATTTATTTGTTCAAAGTTTGATATTAAGGTTACCAAATGAGATCTTTGAAGGTTTGTTAAGCGATGGTTAGACACCCTTCAATAATTGTATATTTTCATGAGAAACTTAAGTGAATCCCACAATGTGTTATTCAATGTAAGGGTAGTTACAATCATTTAGCTCAAAACCCTCTTAGTACCAACCATAAAATTCAGAAAAAGAAAAGAAATTTTTATTTTCATTTTAAATCAATTTCTTCAATGCAAAATTGTACAAAGAAAGATCATTATTATAAATAACATAGATAAATTTGACATCAGCACACCAATGAAATAACTCTTCTCATTTCATTGCTCTATATTTTTTTTCAAGCACATACTATCCTCTATGTTGCAAAAATAACACATGATTATTTTCTTGTTTGTTTCATTTTACAACAAATACAAACTTTAACTCTCATCTTTACAATATTACCTAGAAATAGAGTAGATAACAAACTATTGTAGAAGGGCCTGCTCTCCACCCTACCGTAATGGCGTCATGGAGCCTCATAGGCTCTAACCATACCCCCAAGAAGGAAGTCTTTTAGCTCCAAGATGATGAATGGAGCTTTTCAAATTTTATTCTCTCTACAAGGAATAAAGATAGCATAATACCAAATTTCCTACATCTAGATTCCCTACCCTCTAACTTTCAACCATGATCCATACAACTTGCCACATCTTTACAACAAATATACAAAGAAAATAAAAATGGAAATAAGAACAACAAGAAAGAACTTATCTCTCTTCTTGAGATGAGGAGATTAAACCCTTCATCCTCCCTTCCTTTTCCAACCAAGCCACTTGGATCACTATCTTCCCCATAAGGACTCCTCTCCTTTCCTCCTCCTCTCTATCCTCTTCACTAAAGTTCTCCAAAAGGAGAAGTGGGTAACACCCCACTCCTTCTTCCTCTCCCAATATATAGAAATCTCACAAATTGTAACCTTTGGATGGGGAGGTGTGAATGTACTTCCCTCATCAATGAGGGTCTTTTCCTTCTTTAAGAGGGGTACATGCACTTGGACAACCCCTCAATCTTTTCACCCCATCTTTTACTCAAAATTCGTCACTCTTCATTATGAAGACTTTCTAGGAGTCAAATCATGTCTTTGGGGCCCTATTGCATTCCCACTTGACTGCTACCATCATGGTTTAGACCCTAGGGGGTTTATTTATGCATCCCAACCCAATAAATTGACCAAAAATCCACTGTAAAGACCCACTTAAGGTATCATCCGAGTTTCACACTTGGATACAAGGGTTTCTATCCTTAACCCCAACTTACATCTCCCATGACACACAATTAATACCCTTTCAACCCAGAAGAATAAGCATAATAATTTTATTTCTTCCTAAACTCCAAAATAAGGAAATCCAATACATAACCACTAGAGGATGTCTTTCGATTTTGTTCTCACTGGTTTTCCCTTCTCACATTGGTGCTCTTTCTTTCCTGCACATTACCAATGAAATCATAAGCAACATTTGTATGTCACATTAATTTGGTAACTGAAGTAAGATTTAATTGTACAACAATTTCATTAAAATTCCAATTCGTATTCATAGTTTACAAGTGCCTAATACCTTCATGGCAATGATAATAAAACATGTCAAAATGAGATACGAGTACATTGTCACACAATCACACTATGCATTTTCTGAAATATATCTAAGCATCTATTTAGGAGAAATATAACAAAATTAAGATTGTATTATTCACATGTGAAGGTCTTACAAATCCTATTCCAACACTTCAAAAATCCATTCCAAAACCTTAGAAAATTCAAATTAGGTCTACACATGTAATTACCATCACCTATAATGGTCTCCAAGCAACTCTTCTACAAAACCCAACTTCTATGCAATTTTTTCACCCATAAACAAGAGAATTTCCACCTAGGGCATCACCTAATCTTCATCAAACCACCTCCCCTAATCGTGATAACACCATGAAATAAAAATACACTCTATATAACCCCATTCCACCAATTATCAAGCATTTTCATCAAAGGAATGGGTCACAAATCATTTTTTTTGCACTCAAACCTTCAAAACCAAGGTTTTTTGAACCAATTTTAGAAAATAATACTATGAAATCATCTAATCTTGATGAAATATTATGAGAAAAAAATAAAAAATGAAGCTAACTCAACCCTTCATCAATTTCAATGCATAAAAGTTCATCCCTGGGTCATACCAAATGTTGTAGCAGCAAGTTTAGCCTTCAAAATGCAAAAAAAGTGGAGTCTTGTTATTCAATTTTCAAAATTACATCATCAACTTGTTTATCAACATTCACAAGAGTATTTTAAATCATTCCAAAGCTTAACCAATTGAACCCAAATTATTTATAACTTCCAAACTGTTCAACTTCTCAATTAGCCCCAAAAATGCAAAAATGCAAAGTTGTTTTGACAACTTTTGCATCTTTTTGCAACATTAACATTATTTACAAAAATGGACTCCAACATTACTCAAAACACCCTAAAACATGACACATGGTCTTAATAGACCTTACTACATCAAAGAAACACAAAACTAAACAAAAACCTAACACTTAACCTCCTTTCACATCATGAAAACTATGGTGCCCTACACCATTTAGTAGAGATTCCCTCATCCACTATGCCAAAAATATAATGAGGAGTCTGGTCTAATGTCATTAATTAAAAAAAAGTTATTAAATTACCAAAAAATATTTTACAAAAATAATGATTAAAAATAGTCAAGCTTACCTCAATGAAAGATGTATGATCACTTTGACTAACAAGTCTTGATGTTGAAGGCCCAACATCCACTTTTTTAACATCCAATGTGAATTATGTTCAATATCCAATATGAATTTTAAGATTACCATTCATATAAGGTAAAAATATTTAAAATTACAATATTTATTATTTCATTACTAATTACATACCTATGGACTCAAAATCATTGTGTCATTAGGGGCTGAAGGGTCGCCAGATGAAATGTGAATACTTTGACCCTAAAATTTTATTACAATAAATTTAGTAATTTAGTTAATCTAAGACATTTCAAAATGAAATACTGTAAATTGAATTTGACCTTGTTTAAATTTACCTAGATTAATTAATGCCAAATGTATAACCCAACAAATCATTTGTCAAGAGTATCTAATCCAATAAAGATGCATTTTGATACTAGCCACATGCATCTCGATCATCCTCAAACTCGTACTCACAAAGAGACCCATAGATTTGACATATATGAGGTAAACATTAGTACCTCGAATACTCACCTTCATTGCCTAGTGTTAGAGGCCTAATGTGTTGTAAAAGGGTTTGATTGAGTGATCTGACAGACTGTAGGGTCTTGAACTCAACACTCTCCTTCATAATATAAGGAATTATGACATGCTCGATGTCTATCCTAACAAGGGGCATCCATGCCTAGTTTGGGGCACATTATTCCCCCACTCTATCCTATGTAGAGACCCCACCTCTACCTTGGAACTCCCACATATCTAAGTAGTTATGGATTTTTTTTAGGACAAACTTACAATAGAGTTTCCTCAAAAAACTATTGTGGGACCTCATTGTTGTTGCATGGAGGATGGTAAAAATCCATCCACCACTTATCCCAAAAATTATTCTTTATCCCTTGATGTTGGCACTAATGGACAAGTAACTGAATATGTGCAAAAATTAATTGAAGTAAAATAGTATAAGATAATACAAGCCAATTAAATGTATACCTCAAATCATCTCCATCCTCTTAGATGAGCTAAAATAGAATGCACCCTAGTTCTATTTTATTTTCTCTTATGGTATGATAATATGCGGATTTCTCAATAGACTAGTATAACCTTGGTATGATTAAAATATTGAGATGATAAAATGATAGAATAAGGGTATGATAGCTTGATTCTTCTTGATGATGAAGGATGAGAGCCTCCAATTATAGAGTTTTGAAGAGGAAAAATCAAGGGCTAAGACAAATTGATGATGGATGGCTAATATTGAATGAGGATTAGGGTTAGGATGAAATATGTAGTCATGTGACATGTGTCACAAGAGGGATAAGAAGAAAGGATTAGGGCAACACATTTATGTGAATAGTGAGGATTAAGAGTTGTGATATGAGATGAGTGGATAAGATGATTTTTTTTGCAAAAGTGTCAAGGTTCAATGAGTCTAGATAAGTAATTAGTTAGGAATGTGAAGGGGACACTTATCACATGATGGCAATTTTAAATTATGATCCATGTGAACAATTTAAAGGGCTAGGATTAGATGGATAAGGACAATGGATAGAGTGAGATTAATTAAATAAATAATAAATATGTATTTAATTAGAGGATAAGATAAAGTGGGGGAAATGATGAGAATATTTTAATAAATAATAAATATTTATTTAATTAATGGCTTAGGATATGGTAAAATCATGTGTGTTTGGATAAGGTCATATTTTAGGTGTTCAAAGGAACCTCTTGCAAGTACCATGTATGGGTGCTAGTGTTTGTGGGTGAGTGAAAAATGCACACAAGTTAGATTTCAATATATTTTTTGTTTTATTTACTGATAGGAAAATTTTTAACATAAAAATATCTTGATTCTTCCCTCTTTTTTTCCCACGTGTTAATTTGGCCACTCAAAAAATCTATGTGTGAGATGATAGACTCAAGTGAAAAGGAAAGGGTGGAGTTATGAGAGGTTGTTACACTCAAATCTATCAACATTTGAATTATTGTTTCAAGTTATTTCTTTTTGTTTTCTATTTCCCTATTATATTTTCTTGTGTCCCAAGAGGATGTCAAGGTATTGTTATAGAGGTTTGTTGTGGTTTTTCTTCACAAGGGTTTTCATGAACTAATTGGGGATTTTCAATTCAAATAAATTAAGCAAAATTGGTTCAATACTTGCTAATTAATCAAATTTTTATGATAAAAAACTAACAAAACTTACCTCATTGACCTCAAGGATGTTGTGGCAGCATTTTGATAGTGATCTAGTTGTAGATTGGTGGTGATATGTTGATTTAAAAAAGAACACACACTCAAATGTTACATAGTGTTGTTCTATATGTGACATGTTCAGTTCAAATGAGATCATCCTTTAGTTGTTTTTTTATCTTAAACAAAACACAAACATATTATTCACGTTATTTATTTATAGTGTTAAAAATTATGTGGTAATTTTTGGTCCCCCACCTTTTTGTACTTACCAGGCTATTAATAAATAAATAAAATCTGAAATCTCCATAGATCCAAAATATGCAAGCTAGTAGATATAGATCATCCAATGCATATATCTATAAGAAAAAAATCAAGACAAATTAATAGCATATATACATCCAAATCAACAAAGCAACATAAATACAAAATACAACTGTAGCGTAGGAAAATGTATCCCTTTACATTTTCACACTTGCTTGGGCCCTCCATGCTAAAATTGGGCTTCTTTATGCCTTATTTGGTCTTATTTTGCATCCAAAAGCCTTAATTAATGCATCTTTCCAAGGATAATCCCAACATATATCAATTGACCAATCATAATTTAATGATTTTGGATTGTATGGCCTAGATTTAGTGATCTAGGACTCATATGCCATCTTGGGCATATGGGTCCCACCTAAGTTTTGGGGCTTGGATCTAAATTTGGCATAAAACTAAACATTTCTTGAAATTTGTGTCCCAATCTTAGCCTATTGGGACTCATATGACCCAACTAGTGTATAAGTCCCACTTAGCTTGGACCTATTTTCAATTCAAATTCTTGGTGAGATTTTATTCTCCTAGATCTAATGTCACTGTAGTGTTGTAATTTCAAGAATTTGGCATAAAAAGTATAAATACAAGGTTATTTCATTTCACATATTTTCTCCTAGTAAGTTTACAAGTTTTCTAGAAATTCAAGTGAGAGCATTATAGAGCATTCAAGAGTGATTATCAAGCATTTTGGAGCATTATTCAAGAATCAAGCATCATGTCAAAGTCATCATGCATCATGTTTTTTTTTTGAGCTAACATTTGTGATGTAGGGTTTTATGATTCAAGAAATCATTCAAGTCAAGATCCATATCATTCAAGCAAGAGTCAAGATCCACATTCATGCTAACCATTACATACAAGATTGCAACCTTTTGTTCAAGGGTTTGGTGAGTGAAAACATTACATATTTGTTCATTCATCATTCCTTCATTATATTTTATTTCATTTCAAGGTTTGATTGCCAAACTGGGCTTTGACCAAGGAAAACCTCTATCCACTAACAAAAAAAAAAATTTCCCTCTCTTTGATGTGTGATTTGCAGATCTAGTTGATTTAGGTTGAAGATCCATTGAAGAGCAAGATTACAGAAGGTTGTCAAGTTGCCAAATTTTCCATCTACCATTGCATGATCATGGAAAGTCACCTATAGGTTGCAATTCAGTGTTTTAGACTCAAAGATTTGGTAGGAGAGAAGCTATAGGAAATCACTAGAGGATACTAGAGTTTTATATCAACCCTAATACTAGGAATAAATCACCACTTGTGGCGTATTAGTCCTAGTATACCATATTTTAGACATTTCCAACATATCCTAAGTTGCTAGTTCCAGATTCTAGTTTATGTCAAAAACCCTAAACTGGGACTAAATCACCCCTATTGGTGTATGAGTCCCAATGTGCATTAAATATCAAAATTTCTAGGATTTTAAACCCTCATTCAAGCCTCTTCAATTTTCTAGGTGCACCTTTGCCTATCTCTAGTTTACTATTCTAATTTGAGTTCCTTTCTAGGTCATTTACTTAATTTTTGCATGTCATTTACATTTCTTGTCTTTCCAAGACCTAGCTTGGTGGTGAACCCCCTTTTTAGTCTTTAATCAAACCCTAGGACACCTTATTGAAGATCTATTTCCCTTATTCCATCCTTGGATTGAGATCTCTAAGGTTTCCTTGAGTGAAACTTGAAGGAAATAGGTGGAAAGGTCCTAAACCCTAGTTCTATCTCTCAAAAATATTAGAGCTCCTCCCCCTATTATTCTAGGTTTCAACAAAAAAATGGTAACATAAAGCATACACATATGATATATTGAAATGTTTGCAATCTTTTCTTGTAAAACCATAGACTCAAGTATGTATAGATTATACTCAATGAAAGGTTAAATTAGAAATAATAGTGTCTCATCCTTCAAGACAAAACCAATTCCTAATACCAAATGCTCAAAATTTTAAGCCACAAATGCTCGTTCCTAAATATTTTTTTAATAAAAATAATGCTAAAAAAGTATGTCTAATTTATAGTGCAAAAGAATGACAAAGAATATTCATAAAATGACACTACATGTACTCTAAAAAATTATTTCAAGACAAACCAAACCTTCAAAGCACCACACAAATTAATGTATTATCTCAACTTTAAGAAAATTATCCCTTTGCTCCAATTTCTTACATATACCACTACCTATGTGATTATTTTATAGGCCAAACTTTAAAAAATCACTAAAAAGTATTACATAAACTATGTGCTCACTAAAATATGAACCCTATTTTTACATGTATTTACATAATGTCTCACACATTAAATACATGTCCAATTATTCATATAGCTTACAAGTATCCCCACTAATATTTGTCCTAGCGTAGTATGAACATCATAAGATGCACCAAGAATGAATAAAAATATTACATTATTTATTTATTACATAATGTGCATATCATACCTTTCTAAACATGATGTAGTTAAGGCAAGTTAGGTTTCACCAAAAAATAAGGAATTTAAAAGACACACCTTACAGTAATTTAGGAGTCTAATTATATGATCAAGTGATAAATATAACAAGATAAATTAGTTGGAGATAAGAAGAAAAAAAATATAATTATAAGAAAAAGATTAGATGTGCTTAGCTCTTTATCAATTTTGTGCTATTGATTTGTGAATATTCTATTATTTGATTATGCTCAATGAGTGGAACTGGAGATTTGACAATGAATTTACATTATGGAGTTTACGATATAATATATAAAGAGATCATATTGATATTGGATTAGGTTATGCCTATGGTCTAGTCTAGGGATACTTTTCTATAATATGATTTAATCTTCTTATTGGGGATTCATCCTATACTAATCTGATCTACAATTTTATCTTTGGCACTTGAATATGGATAAGGGATTAAGTTAAAAAATAAACTAGGTCCTATTGTGGAATAAAGGTAAGTTCATTGAATTTCTTGATAAATATTAGTCCCCTTTGTTGGTATAAAATTGAAGGCATGCTAAGCACATAATGCAATGGTTATGGTGTAATATTGATATTGTGCTAGTGAATATTTTATGACTTGTGCTAAAAAAATATGCTCTATGAAATTCCATTTCAATCACTCTCCAATATTTTCCTATGAATATCCATAAATACAAGATCCTATATTCTCAACTTGAGTTGTTTTGATGCATGTATTAATGGGGTAAGGTCAAATTTCAAAAAGTTCAACTTCATGAGAGAGTAATAAACTTTTAAATTTGATAAGTAGGGTGGAGTATGCCTAATCCATGGATAGGGCCACATGTATGGCTTAGTTTTTGAGGGAAAACATACTTAGGGATTTTGGGTCTATCTATGAAACATATAAAGCTATAATGAGTGACAAGTTCTAGAATAAGATCTATTTATGTGTCAAACAAACAATGTTGAGAGAAATAATAATGCAACTGCAATAGTATCATAAGTGGGTGTAAAATGGAGTAAAAATGTATGGTATGCACTTTTACCTCTTATAATTAAATACTACAAGTATCTAGCATAGATATCTTAAATACACATCTAAAAATATGAATAGATATCATTTTTAAGGTTGTTATATTGGATTTGAAACATAGGCTAGATAAGTACCTCAAGATTGATATATTTCCCTATCTTTTAAGTAAACGTATGTATGATATCTATGCTAGTTTTTTATATTCTTATACTATCACCATTTAGAATTGAATGAAATGAAGGTTTAATATATAAATGACCATGAAATTCATGTCATAGGATTTTTTTGTATACTCACTTCATTACAACTCCTTGTTACCATTATAATAATATCTCATATCGTACTTTAAAAAATAAATCATTTATTTTTCTAAAAATATATCATGTTTCATTCTTGATTAATAATGACATGAATATCTTAAGAATTTTTTATTATTTACAAAAAAATTAACAATCTATGATATTAAGATATAAACTAAGAGATAATTTATTATATTATATTTTATCAAAATTTAGCTACATAATTTTTAAACCAAATTTCTTAACTCATATTTAATCAATAGTAATGTTGATGATGATGTGACTTGCAACAATAATGAAAATAAATTCCTCATATGAAAATTATGAAGATATTATCCTTCTTGAAAGACTTAACCAGAAGCAACCTAGGGGGTGTTCGTATAATAGGGAAAAAGGTTGGCTTAGTTCAATCCCAGGTCTCCAGTAGTCAGGTCTTGACCGTACTAGGTTCACTTCAGGGTATGATGTGATATTGTTGTTAATATCAAAGGGAATACAGTTGTCTCTAATTCATTAAGAATCATAAGCATTCTACACAAGATTTCCAATTCAATCATAAAATAGCATCATGAAATTGAAAGATTTGAAATAATATTTCATGAACATAAATAATTTTGCTATCACTTAAGTAGATTTAGCTTTAAGCATTCAGTAATTTCATAGAAAATGAAATCTTTTCAATATATTTCCTTCCATTTGTCTAGTTTTTGGAACATTTTCAATAATTTAAACATCTAATCTAAAATAAAGCACAAAAAATATTGAAAATTAAAATTTCTCCTGATTATTCTCCATGCACACCCCAAAGAGTTAATCAAATCAAAGAAAACCACTTTACACTTCACTAGATTGCTTCACAACTACATATAAAATAATGCGAGATTTTGAAGAGAGGAGTTTTAGTTTGGACACCAAGTAGGTTCTACATGTACCCTTAAATGGTGCAACACACAGGCTTGTTCGGCTGAACTAACAAAACTAGCTACAAAGATTCATGAGATATGTAGCTATCAAATTGGCTTTGATATTGATTAAATTCTATGTGCATACAAGTTCTTAGTTCGAAATGATTCAAAAAATAGGAAAAAAGAAAAAAAATTAAAGAAGTTTTGGCTTTTTCGACATCCACAAATTTTGAACTTAAAATAAAAATAAAGCAGTAAATGACCTTTTATAGGAACAAGGCTTGAAAAGTTTGAATTTAAAGTTTATCTAGAGAATCAGAAATAACAAATCAAAATGTAGCACATGGCATATGCCAACTGTCATTAGAATCTTTTAGATGTAGCCAAAGCTTTGACTTCTTAGCAACAACACTTTTTACTTTCAAACTCCGATACACAATACTCTACATTAATTAAGGCTATTGACATCCTTTAGAATATTGGATAGGAAACATCCACTAGGACCAAGAACAACTTGCAAAAATCAATTGTAACAAAAATATTTTTGTGATTCTTCTAGTATTCGATATCCCATACTTCCTTTTATCATTTAGGGTTCAGGCTTCAAAATATTTTCTTTACTTTTCTTCAGTTGATATTCTCAGAAAGCATTCAATATTTGGTGCATACGCTCTTTTGAAATCCCTTGTACTATCTTCCAACTAAACTTGAGCCTACTGTATTCTTTTAATATCTGGAGTATACTAGCATTCCTTTGTACTTTCTCTGTTTCATATCTGGCTATAGTATTCCTACACCATATGATTTCATCAATGACCTCTTGGGTTAACAACTAAACAGGGTCTTTATTTATCCTTTCAATCCACTCCTTGAAGGATTTTTCTTCTTTATCCTCTTGTCCTAGTTTTTGGGGATCACAATCTTGATGTGGTAACATTTCAATAAAATTTTGATCTTTATCAAGCAACTTACTACATTTCTTAGTGACCTTTTCAAATCCTTGAATACATTGTGTCAGTGTTTCACCTTCCCATTTCAAATATTTCTTCCATTTTTTAGGTAATGGAACTTCTTGTTCTAAAATTATATTTTCTCCTATCAATTCTTGGACATCCATTTGCATGAGAGTTTCAACATTCACCTTTCAACATCAACTTGTTCTTGGTGAAACCTGCATTCACCTTCAAATATTTTGGATTTCTCAAACCAATAGTATGCTTCCTTATACTTCCCTATTGCATTTGTAATAGATTCTTCTTCTTGACTCACCCAATACTCAATCCATTCTTTGAATGAATTCATTTTATGGAAAACTGTTGCAATTGCATCCACCTATTCGTGTAACATTAGTACTAGATTTTGAGGAAATTTAGTTTGTGCTTGACTAGATAGGGTTAATGACTTTATAAAATTTTCCAAGCTAGCAACCCATTATTTCAACTCTCTTTTCTTCTTTTTATTCTTCTATACCCTGGCAACCATTACATCTAAATTCATCTTTATTTCTTCTAGCTCTTGTGTCTAGGATGAGTGTCCAAGATTGAAACTTGGCACCTTATACTCCTTGGGCATTATCTCATGTCTATCTTTATCACATATTAGAGTAGCTATATGAATTGTTTTGTCTCCATCCACATTCTTTTGTATGACATGTTTTGCTTTAGCTCTGTGCCTAGGCTTAGGAGTATCTACTTCTTGTATAAAATTGTTAAGATCCAGAGGTACTATTTCTACTTCCATTGGAGAAGCCAATCCCTTGATCAACCAATTAGGCGCATCCTTGTTGCACTCTACCTCTATAACATTCCTTTGTTCCTAGTTTCTAGTTGATTAAGTAACTTCTTCTCTTCTTCAACTTTATTTGCTACGTCCTTTGAAATAGGGATTTCTTCAACGATTTCTAGCATAGATTATGGATTACTAGGGTTTGACACAGTCTCTTCTATTTGGAGACTTATATTTTCCTATCTAGCTAGGTGTTCAACATCAACTCTTGGGATGCCACTTTCCTTGTATCTTGTCACATTAGGATTTTCTTCAATTTCAACTTTATCACCTGAAACCTATGTATTTCCTTCATTCTCAACTTCAACTTGATCCTCCTCTAATTTTTTAAAGACCTATGAATGTTTATTATCTTTTGGATCATTCCCAAGTGAAGGTTGAGAATTGAAGGTATCTTCAATAATTGTTTCATCAATAGGATCTTGCTCTATAGTCTCCCATGTTTCCATCTCAAGAACATCAGGGTTCCTAGCTTCTGAAGTAAGTGTTCCTTGTATGAATTCTTCTTCTTCAACATTTATAGGAGTGGACCCTGTGCTAGAATTTCTTACACCATTGGCTATACCATGGGTTTATCCTTAGAATTATTTTATTTTACCTTCTCCCACATGGCACCCCATTTATCCAAGTGTTCTTTAATTTTGGCTTCATTTTCCTCAGAAAATTCATCCAAAACCATAGGAGTCCCTCCTAGTGCCTATTTCATACTAGCCATATTAACAAAAGGGGGAGAAGTAAACAATGTCGTAGCTCTTTGAGATGTAGACCTTGTTTGTGTACCAATATTTTTTGTTGCCCCTGCTTCTTCATCAATAATAGGTTTAGTCCTTGGTTTTATTGTAGAGGAAGAGACACCTTTAGGTTTTAATTTTGGTTTAACTGTTCTTGACTCGACATCTTTTTGCTTATCAACTAGATTTAGTGAAACTCCTTGGCTTAAAGCCTCAAGGGTTTTCTCTTCAATTCTTATACCAACATCTATCTTACTAGTCTTCCTCTTCTTCTTAGTAGATTCCCCACTCTCAAATGCAATTTCATTTCTTTGTTTCCTTCTTTTATCTTGTGAGTATGTGGGTTCAATTCCTTTTTCACTTAAAACTTTACAAAAATCATTTATCCAATGTTGAGTATTTAGTATAATCAATGTATTGAATTCTTCAATTGATGTCATTTCTTCACCCTTGTAGTTCGGGTCTGGGATAGGTTCATCATACACCTTGTCTTCATTGTAAGCTTTACTCAAAAATTCACCATCATCCTTTTCCAACTAATTTGGAATATCATGAAGCATAAGAATCTGAGCAAATTCTAGTAACAATCTTTCATATTTTATTTTCCTTACTCTATGCTCGTCTTCACAATTTAGCCAATAATCCTCTAAGTGTTGGACATGAGCACAATAACTAGCTATGTTCTTGGCAATATTCCCTTTAGGATCATAATACATCCTCTAAAGTGGGAAATATTCAAAATTATATGTTTTCAATTCTTCTTCACACAAGTCAGTTACCCTAATTGCACCACATTTATAATTCCATATCACAATAGGAAATCTGAAGGAAGCCTTCTTACGAGCATGGCTATAAAGAGCTTGAGACAGTTTTAACTATCTCACCAATTCTAATATCAAAATTTTGTCTGTAGGATACCTGGGTAGCATGAATGGATGTCCATCAAACCCTTCCACTCTAATGTATGAGTAAGTGGGTAACTAAATGTACCAACCTCCCATCGATCTAATAACACTTTATGCTTCCAAAGACAATCTTTTGGCTTTGTCACCTTCCATCATTCTAACCAGCTTCATGGAAAACATATCATTAACTCTTCTATAATGATCTTTGTATCCATGGATAGTGATTTGTGGTAAATGAGCATATATTAAACTATTTCCTACTTCTCTGCCTAAAGTTCCAACCTTTTTCAACCCTTGTTTGCTTGCCCTTATGGCACATGAATAAATTACATATGAAGACATATAGAAACATCTAGTTTTTGGAAATTCCTTTATCTATTCGGTTAATCTATCACTAATAAACTTTCCCCAATCCATTTTCACAAGACTATCCATCAATCTGGATATTATCAC
>VDFB02166836.1:0-25580 GCA_007258455.2 Sequoia sempervirens | reverse complement strand
GGTGGGATCAGAGAAACACTGGTTATTATGTCTATGTCTTTTTTATTTCAATTCTAGTCTATCTTAAATAAGATTTCTTAAATTAATATCATGGAAAGGGTCCTCAGCCTCACTTTATGTATAAAAAAGAAAAGAAAAAAATAGAGCGTAACAATCTTGATTGATAAATAAAGCATAATAAAAGACAAAAATGTTGTTGTAATTGTTTGATTAATTAATCATTAAACCTTATACAAACAATCATATATAGGCATTTTATCCAAAATCGGAAGCTTTTGAGTAAGAATATGGTAGTGTTCAAAACAAGGAGTTTCTTAATAATAATCAAAACTAGAAGCAACCAAAAAATATGAAATTAATATGACTCAGTGGAAAACAAGGTTGTAGACATTAAGCATCATTATTATCGAAGGCATCCTTCATGAAAACTTTATATTTGAGTCTAACATATTTATGGTTTGTTGCAATTCCAATTTTAGTAAAAATTACGAGTAGAAAAACATTCTTCTTTATAAAGGTGAAACACTAAAACATAGTTGCATTCCATAAATAATTTTTTAGCACTAATTTTTAAAAAAGTATTAGAACTAAGGAGCACTAAATAATGTAAAAGCCCCTATAGGTTCACCAATAATTGTTAAACCATTTTTTTTTGTTTTTGATTTATTTGTTTTGTCTATAAATGTCTAACAAGGTTCAATGCACTTCTAATTAGATGAATAATACAGTTCATTAACTACAATTTTAGAAGTATATCAGATCTAATTTTATCCTCAAATGTTCTAGATGTATCCAAGTAGTTGAGAGATTGGGAAAGCAAGTCTATAAAAAGATAATTGTGTAATCATTTTGTGAATTCTTCTTCTAGTAATTGAAGAGATGCCCTCATGTGTGCTTGCAAGATACTTTGTTGGTTGCACATTGATCCATTTGGGTTTGAGCAATTTAAAACACAAGTGATAAGTGTTTGAAAGTGATGTGAGCCTATGTTGTTGTAACTAGGTTTTTTTTTCAAATTTGTTAAATTATCCCACAATAGTCTGTCCCACTTGTTAGACACCCAATTTTTTACAATGAAATCATGTATTTTCTTAGAAAATATATTATATATCCCATAAGTTCCATCTAAGGAGTTTGATTGAAGGGGGTTGGATAAAACTCCCTTGTATCAAACCCCCTAACTTAACCTAGAGGAATTCCATCCAAAGGAGTTGATTGAATGGGGTTAGATAAGACTACATTAAACCTCCTTTGATTGAATGGGGTTAGATAAGACTACATTAAACCTCCTTTGATTGAATGGGGTTAGATAAGACTACATTAACCTCCTTAGATAGAACCCCCAGGTTTAAATCAAACCTTCAATGGAGTCTCCTCCACATGTCAAAATATTGACAAAAAAAGTAATTTTGCTTCACCTTTTAGGGGACCAAATGATGTCATTTGGAAATTATATTTTGTAACGATGTAGCTCTTAGTGTTATCTTTATAATATTGTATATTTTCTTAATTTTATAGTGAATGCATATCCATTGCCAAAAAAATAATGGTCTTTATTGAAGACTTGGAAAAATAACACATATTAGAAAATTAAAAAAAAAAATTGCACTCCACATGAATGTTCTTGTTTCAATTAGAAAAGAAAATTTAAATTTTGATATATATTTTAAGAGAAATATGTCATGAATTTAATATTGGTCTAATTTATTTGTTAGTACTAATTCAAAAATTAATAAAAAATAAAAAATACCAAAAAATCTATGTGTTGGACACGAGTTAATGATTTAATTCTATGAAATTTTAGAAAAAAATTATTTGTAGTGAAAGTATGCGATATGAAAAAATTCACTCGATCGAAATGATTAAAAACAAAAAATGATTAAAAAAAAAATGATAGAAACAATTCTCCATTTTAAAAAAACTTGAATCTACGTAGAAAATGCCATGGCTCATTAGTTTAAATTATCCTTAAATTCTTGACCTTTTTTAGGTATATTGACACAAACTAAAAATGTTTAAAAATACTAATTTTGAGTGTCTTCTATAGGTCAAAAAGTGGAACACACTATTGTGTTGTCACCTTGTTTTGAGTCCATTACAATATTTTTTTAGTGCCTATATGGTTATGATACGACTATTGAAGTTGAATATTGTTTATTTTGTATTTGAAATCTAAATGTTGAATAAAGTATATGTTTAATCTTATTGAATTGTTTTAAAGCTTTTGTTGTGTAACTATGATCTATGTTTCTTGGAATATGTTGAATTTTTCTATCCCACTTCAACTACTATACCAAGTGTTATGAATCTTGTTGAAATATCTTGGAGTTGAAGAATTGCCCATAGAGGCAGAGGAAGCAATGTGCCTTTTTGGGGTGGAAGAGGCCCTAGAAATTCAAGAAACATAAAGTTATTGGAAGCCATCAGAGGCTTATAGGACCAAATAGAAGCCATAAAAATTACCCAATGAAGAAGATTAGAAGTAGTGATTTAAAAGCAATGAATGAGAGGAAAGATAATAACTTGAAGTCTAAAGGGTAATTAAGGCTATTGCTAAAATGGGAAGCAAGCCTAGGATGGATTTACCTAATTATATTGGTAGTGTAGATGATATAAAAGAGTTGCTTAATTGGATATCAAACATGGAGAAGTATTTCAATTTGGATCAAATCAAAGATCCCAAGAGGGTGAAAGTTGGTATTGTTAAATTGAAGGGTCATGCATCATTATAGTAAGACTAGGTAGAACTAGCATACATATATTAAATATTAATATATATAAAATAATCGATAGGTTGTTGTTAGGTCCTATTACTACTTTAGAAGATAAAATTCAATTTGTCGAATCGCAGAAAGTGTCTAAGGCAGCTTTGCACAGAAGAAGTCTGGAGTATCTCCCTTAGATTTTCTAACTTTTTAGAACAACTTAATATTAATTCTAACCTCAGGCCATCTAACTATAAAACTGTAAAGCAATTTATCCTAAGAAAGCAAGATGCAAATAAACTAAAAAAATATAAGAAAACTAATTTAGAAAGCATGATAACTAAATTAGAAAATACATAAACGATTAAACTAAGAAGCTGATAAACTATGGAACCAAAAAAACTTATAACAATCCATAAAACATCTTCTCTAACAATAAAGATTCTAACAGTTAACAACAAGAAACTACGGAAGTAAAAGACAACAAATACTTCAGAACTTAAATTTCACAATAGCAAACTCGATAATTCTCTATAGAACAACAATATAATAACGGAAAACACTTATCTACTTAAGTTATCTCCCTTCGAGGGGCCAGCTCATGGGTTATCACATTCATTCTCAGCTCACATCCACAGTTAATTAGGAAATGCTTCTATCAACCATAATTATCATCCATAACTCATAACTCAGAAATTTTAGATAACAATCTCTTTATTCATAAACTTCGGAAAACATTTTCATAGTATAACATTACTTTTTCACTGGATGTTTTGCTTCTGGAGATTATGTCTTTTATAGAAAAACTCTAACTACATCCTATATTTCAGATGGTATGGATAACCATTGAAAATATCTAAAACAGATCTACGAATAACTCGTGATGTTTTCTCAAAGCCCACATATTAAAGAGGCTCATTTGTTTTAAGCAAAGTGCTCTTTGACTCCAAAGCATAACAAAAAATAAAACTTTTAAAGTATAACTATATCTCAGCCTATCACCCTAAAAGTTTCCTGAGCATACTCAAGCAGTACACCTTCAACTTGTTCTAGAGCACGTGTTTGTTGAATGCTTCTCATCTGCAACTTGATGACCGATTATTATCTACAAAACACTTAAAATAACCCATTAAATTTGTATTGGAAAAATACTTCAAGAAATCAAAAGAAATAAAGTTTATACAATTTCTCACTAAAAGTTAAGCAATTATTTCTCCTAAAATTTAATTAATTGGCAGAGGATAGGGATTTGTATATGTGAAATAGGTCTTTATGGTATTATTATGATGAGGTTATTTTTACCTCATCATTTCCTCACCTTCCTAATTCCTAGCAGGTCCTCCTGTCCCTTGATTATAACTTTTTCCTCTGTTCCATTCTTCATATTTTGCACTAATATCATATAGTTCTCTTGCTGTTACATCAAAGTTTATAGGTGCATGGTGGAAGCCTCTATGAAAAGAAACTCCCCCTTTCCATTCACTAAAGATTCTATCATCTTGATCTGTATTAACATGGAAAGTAGGGGCTGGATAGAGTAATAGGAGAGGTCTATACCTCATTCCTATCCAATTTGTTCTAAGATCTTCCAAGATTTTGGCCAAGGCATCTGCTCTTCTGAAGGACCATTTGATGCTAAGAGGAGAGATCACCTCTCTTTTCTTTAGATATACAGGTAATGGAGTGTATCTCTCTTCACATGCGTTCCAGGCCCTACCAACCAATTTCTGCCCCTGATCTATGAAATAATTATAACCGACTCGAAGACTTTCACCATATCTTCCCTTCATTTTCTCATCCAATAGAAGAGCTACAAATGTCTTCTTGAAAGCTGCAGGTCTACTATTTGGAGATCTCATTTGAAGTCCCACACTTTTCTCTGCTTGGGAATATTCCCTGTTACGTTCTTGCCAATAGATTTGATTCCACATAGTAGACAACAAAGATCTTAATTGCACTTCTCCCACAAAAATATTAATAAAGAAATCAATATGCTTTTCTAATAGAAGATCATGAGTAAAGAATTCACATAGCATGTCTTTCTCTTCAAGCTTTGAGTCTGCAAATCTCTTAAAAAATTCTTTGTCATCATGTTCATGAGGCTGGTCATTATAAATTTTGAGCAATTTCCATCTAAAACATTGTTCATTTAAAAACAATGAATACAATCTTGATGGTCTTCTACAAGATAAAATAAATTCTGCTATCTGACATGCATCTTGTTTCCCCCTATAGCCTTTATGAAATGCTTCTCTTAACAACACTATTTCCATTTTTAATTTGTTATTTTCAATCTATGCATTCCTTAGGAAATAACACCATTCCATCCATTTCATTAATAATGGAGGAATTTGAATTTGGAACCATTTAGTTACCGTTGGTTCGGTTTGAACTTCTTTGGATTCCATCATTGGTTTACTTGTGCTTTCCTGCAAATCTTGCTCTAATTCCATAATTCTACTAAGAGAAGCATTTAATTCTTCTTTCTGTCTTTTCTTCTCTTCCTCAAAGGCTGAAAACATAAGCATAAAATTTTCTTTTAAATCTTGAATTTCTTTATTTAAACCATCTCTGTGTACCCTGTTTTCCTGATTACAACTCTGAATTTGTACTGGCAGCTCACTAATGAATGTATCTTTTCCTTGTACTTCCAATTTTAAATCCTGAATTTCCTGATCCCTTTTGCTTATTACAGTCATGTATACCATTATTTCTTCTTGTTACGATTCCATATATTCCTTATTTTTGTGCAACTGACTTCTTAGCTCTTCAATTTCTAGTTTCAACTTTTTCAATTCTACATTAATGTTTTCAGTTTCAACCATTTCAACAACTTTATTGATAACTGGAGACAAATTTCCTAACACACTATCATCAACCTCCATAGGAAGTGGAGATTGTCCCTTTTCTATTTTCTATTTTTCTTGGTCTAGGGCTTCTTCTTCAGACACTAAATGAGAATGTACTTCTTCAACAAAAATTTCTTTCTCTAAGGATTGGTGAATCTGCTCCTCAGTTTCCAAGGGTTTCTTTTGCTTTTTGGATTTTGATCTATTCCCTCTACTCTGCACTGGGGTTCCTGTAGATTCAGAGGATAATATTTTGCTTCACCTTAAAGGAGGAGTATCCTGATAAGTTAAAATTATTGGAGAATTTTGATAAGGAAGAACGGTCCTTTGTTTCCTCTTCTTAACATGATTAGTATCTACATTTGGATTTATTATCTCAACATCTTCTGACTGGCCTGGGGTTTCAAACTCCTCATTTTTAAATTCTGACACTTCCTCACCAAGAATGGTGGGAATTTGGGTTTCAGGAGCCTTAGGGTCCCCAGGGGAAGTTGCTCTGGAAGGTGAAGCAACTTGTTTTGAAGATTCTCCTAGTTCTAATTTCCTTCCTAGTGTAGACTTGTCAAACTTCCCCAAATTTTTTTCCCATTTGCTTCTAGGTTTGTTATGAAAATGATATTTGAAAATTAATTGAATTAACCCATGATGCTTTAATGGCCTTGAACCAATTTTATATCTTTCTATCGAAGAATTAACAGAATCATTCAAGAAGTGAGGAAAATTAACCCTAAGAGCAAAGTTTTCCTTCCCATGCCGCAAATGTATTAACATGCGGAATGCAGGTCCTACAACAGTAGTAAGTTGACCTTCACAAGTAAAATACTTAATAATCCATGCAACTGCAGTGCCCCAGGGTTCTAATATAGAAGCTCATTGAAACCCCTTATTTTGTCCCCTAGTACTGATAACTATAATGGGCTGAGGGTCCCCTTGTCTAAGAAACAATTCTGATAATTTTTGATATGTTATTTGTGTTGTTTCTGATATTCTAATGCCAAAATTTTCTAACCCTGAAAGAGAAGAGATAATTTTTGGGCTCACCTTAAAATGCTTCCCATGCAGTGTCACCTGACCATTAGAGTAATTTTCCACAAATGCATTCACCAACTTTTCATTATACCCTTCAAACTTTTTGATAAAATCCAACCAACCGATTTCCTCAAACAACCCTAGAAATGTTACTTAACCCCAACAATTTTTTGAAGAAGCCGGCTTGAATTTCTTCTTTGTACCGCCCATTTCTGTCTTGTCTCTACCACCCTACTGAAAATTTCAATAATGCCAGAAACTTGTGCAGAGATATTTTTGAAAATATGATCAAACTGTAATTATTTATTCTACCTTTGCTTGGAGCTTACTGTGTAATAATGCCAATTTGCATGAAGGGCCGCAAAAAGAGTAGTGTACTTAGCAATCAATCACCAAGTGGCTCAATTTACTAAATTGGGAAAGGAAACTCATGCCAATCAATTATATTTTATTCAAAAATAACTACTTATTTAAAGCAAAAATTTGTACTTACATTCTATGATCGCTTGAAGATCTCATACCTTTACCGATTTGACAGGATGATGCAATGGTATTGGCTGAGGTGACGGTTTGTTATTATGGCATGAATGAGGAAGCTTGTGGATGACGAAGTCATTAATGAAGACAAGCTATTATGGCGGCTTTTATTTATAATGGCAAAAGAAAAACTTTAAAGAAAAGAAGGCATGTGTACTAATGTATGATAATCAAAGCATCAAGAAGATTTGAAATTTTTAGAAAGGAGGTGGCGGAATGAAAAATGGATAAGTTCTGGAGCACGTAAAAAAAGTATGCGCTCAAAACTTGCTAGTAAGTTCTGGAGCACATGGAAGGCATGCATTTGAAACAAAGAAAGTGAATAAGTTCCAGAGCATCGCTGAAAGATGCAGCCAGAATGGTAACCAAATGAAAGTTCCAGAGCATCGTCGAAAGATGCAGCCGAAGCAACAACTGAATGAAGGTTCTGGAGCATCGTCAAAAGATGTAGCCAGAGCAGCAACCGAATGAAGGTTTCAAAGCATTGTCAAAAGATGCAGCCAAAAAGAAGAAAAATGGTAGACACAAATTAACTTGAACTTCAGGAGCTTTATATCATTCTACAGGAATGTCCTTCTAACATGGTGGGCTGAAGAGCAGGTTCCAGAGCATTGGGCGTTTAGACCATCAGGTTCCGGAGCACTGGACAGCTGGGCCATCAAGTTCTGGAGCATCTTGAAAAGGTGCTTCGAAAGTTGTTATTCCTTCATGAGAAGTCTTGCAAAATGAAAACACATGTTAAGCCCAAAATAAAAATTAATGAAAAATGCTTTGAAAACAAATTGGTACACATGTCTTTTTATTACAACTTTTCATCATCAATTTTTTAATTTTAAATTTTTTTTTTTAAATTTTTTTTTTTTTTTAGATATTGAATCATGTAGACTCTGCCTTGGCAGGGTCAATGCATTGGATCTCTCCCTGCATTTCTACCAATTTTGTAAATTCTTTTTTATTAATAGGTTTATGGTAGATACGTAGGCGATGACCGTTAACTAAGAGGGTTCGTGAATCACCATCAATGGGTTTTAGCTGAACCGTGCCATTCGAGAAGACTTCAGAAATTTCATATGGCCCCAGCCAATGAGTCCTGAGTTTTCCTTTATCGTCTTTATATCTTGAATCGAATAGCAAGGCCCAGTCACCATTATGGAACTCTCTCTCTTTAATGTGTTTATCATGCCAAAATTTTCGTTGATGTTGAACTAGTTCAGTTTGATGGACAACATCTAAATGAAGCTCATCCAACTCACTTAACTGTAAAACTCATTCTATTTGAGGTCGTTTCAGATCTAGACCCAAATCTATAGCTGTACGTAGGGTTTGGAGTTCAAAATCAATGGGGAGAAAATGTTTCTTCCCAAAAACAAGCTCATAGGGGCTGAATCCAGTTGTGGATTTCCATGTTGTATTGTACGCCCAAACGGCTTCAGGAAATTTCTTGGCCCAATCTCTTCTTCCTGAAGAGACTATTTTTGTCAATATTTTTTCTAACCCCCTATTAGTCACCTCTACTTGACCATTTTCTTGAGGGTGATAAGGGGATGAGTTCTTATGACTCACTTGAAAATGGTTCGTAAATGCCAGGAGAACTTTGGACATAAATTGGGGTCCCTGATTTGTAACGATAGTTTGGGGGGCTCCAAATCTAGGAAAGATTTTATTATAGAGAAAATCAACGAATTGCTCTTCTCTAGTAACTCGTAAAGCTTGAAATTCTACCCATTTCATCAGATAATCGATACATACTAATATGCATTCTTTCCCTTGAGAGGAAGGATCTATGGGGCTGATAAAATCTAACCCCCATTTTTCGAATGGTTCCAAGGTTACTTGAGGCTGCAAAGGAATTTTTGTAGAAGCAGTTGGTTTTCCCACTCTTTGACACTCATCACAATGACGAACATAGTTTTTAATGTCTTTATGCATTGAAGGCCAATAATGACCAGTGCCTAAAATTTTATGAGAAGTTCTTTTTGCAGAGTAATGACCCCCAGAAGGATCATCGTGACAGGCCCTCCGAATACTATAAGTTTCATCAGCCCTAACACATCTTCTCATAACCATATCAGGTCCACAATGGAATAAAATCCCATTAATCCATTTAAATGGTGCACTCTCTTGAATAAGTCACTTCCTTTGTTTTGATGTAAACCCAGGGGGTACTTCAGAGGCAGCTAAATAGTTGGCAATATCAGCAAATCAAGGAGTCTTTATAGAGATGGAAAACAATTTTTCATCTGAAAACTCATCTTGCACAGGTGCTCGGTCACCCTCTTCTTGTTTGATTTGAGACAAAAAGTCTGCCACCTCGTTAAATCTCCCTGGCTTGTCAAGTATTGTCACATTGAACTCCTGAAGGAGTAGTAACCATCTCATTATTCAACCATTAACTACAAGTTTATTCATTAAATATTTTACAACTGAGTGATCTGTATAGACTATAGCTTTATATCCTATAATATAATGGTGGAACTTTTTAATGGCATGAACCACAACCAATAATTCTTTTTCTGTCATCGTGTAGTTTCTCTCAGCAGATGTCAGATTTTTTCTAATGAAATATATAGCATATTTACCCCCATCCTCATCTTCTTGCCCTAATACTACACCAATTGCGTCATCCGAAGCATCGACATAAATGTGAAGGGGAAGACTCTAATTTGGCCCACGCAATACGGGAGCAGAGACAAGCTTCTCCTTTATCATTTCAAATGATTGTTGACACTCAGACGTCCAATTAAACCCCACATCTTTTTGGAGAAGAGAAAACATAGGGGCTGCTATCTTACTGAAGCTTTCTACGAACCTTCTATAGTATCCAACATGTCCAAGAAAACTTTGAACATCTGCTTGCGTTTGAGGAATAGTCAATTGTTGAATGACTTCAATTTTTTTGGGATCAACCTTTATTCCTTCCGAGGAAATATGATGACCTAAGACTATTCCTTGTTCCACCATTATTAAACACTTTTCGTGGCTAAGGGACAGTCGGTTATCCTCACAAACCTCTAAAACCCTATCTAGGTTTTGAAGAGCTTCATCATAGGTTGAACCATAAACTGTGAAATAATCCATATAGACCTCTACACAATCATTGACAAGTGCTACAAATATAGCCAAAATGGCCCTCTGAAAAGTCACTGGAGCGTTACAAAGTCCAAAAGGAAGAACTTGGTATGAAAATGTGCTCCATGGACAAGTAAACGTTGTCTTATCTTGGTCTTCTAGTGCTACCTAAATTTGGTTGTAACCACTAAATCCATCTAAAAAGGAGAAATATTTCCTCCCAACCAAGTTGTCCAAAACTTGGTCAACAAATGGTAAGGGAAAATAATCTCGAAAAGTGGCTTTATTGAGTTCTCTATAATCTACACAAATTCTCCACTTCCCATTTTTCTTTGGTACAACTACCATAGGTGACACCCACTTACTATCGGAGATAGGATAAATAAATCCTACACGATGGAGTTTCTCAATCTCAATTTTGACAAGATCCTTTAACGTAGGATTGAGTCTCCTCTATGGATGATGTACAAGTCTCATATTAGGATCAGTGTAAATGTGATGTGTACAAAAACTCAGGTGAATTCCCCTCATGTCTGTATAGTCCCAAGAAAAATCTTTAGACCTTTTTACCAACACATTAAATAATTTATCCTCTTGTATTTCTGTCAGCCAACTATTGACGTTCAAGGTTTTTCCTGGCAGCAGCATAATCATTTTTGTTCTTGGATAGGCCGAAGTGACAGTATGTATCGGTCGTAACAAGGTGTTGAGAGGACAACTATGAGGTATAAGTCGGTGAAATCTTGTAATATCATCAAAGAAATAGCTCGTTTTAGGAATCATATTGGCCAAAGGACAAGGCATTCCCATGGTAGCATAATTCTATTCCATCCCATTTATATCAATTGGTTGTCCCAAAATTTCTGGTACATCCACCATTACCTCTTCACTCAAGCCTATAACAAGGTGTGCTACTTCATTTACTAACTCATCCTCTAATTCCTCTCCATGTTGTTTAATCACTACCATGGCCAACAAGGCCAAACTGTCTTGACCACTAGATTCTTTTGGTTCATCAACCCAAACTTTATTATATTCAGTAGGTTTAGCAGGAGGATATAAGAATAAACATTTACTATCTAGACCATGTGAAATGGTCATTCCTCCTTGACAATCGATTTTACCTGCGACAGTAGCCAACCATGGTCTTCCTAGAATTATTGGATAGCTATCTTTGGGTGTAAGTGATTGGATTATTTGAAAGTCAACTGGATATTCCCATCCATCAACTTTGACAAGAACATTTTTAATAACACCTTTTGTAATGGCTATAGACTGATTTTCCATCTATAAGACTGTAGTTGTGGGCCATAAATCAGTAAGACTTAATTTTTCCATCACATCCATAGTCATTACATTAATAGCTGCTCCTAAATCCACCAATGCATTAGGTATTGCTACCTCATTAATTGTAACAGTTATCAGTGGACTCCCAGGATCATCATATTTTGGAGCAACAATCTTTCCAGACAAAAAATCAGCTAAATAGCCATCGATGTGCACAATGTTTATTTTCTTTGGTTTCCTTCCCAGAGTTTTAATACACAGTTGTTTGATCAACTAATTCAACTCAGGAATTTCCTTTATTGCTTGCAACAAAGGAACCTCTATTTGCAATTGTTTGATTTCCTGAATTAATGCAGTTTTAGAGGCCAATGACATTTCTGGAGTATCTTTCAGAATTATTGATTTCAGACGCTCCATAAATGGTGCTTGAGTTTTATCCTTTGGAGGGGTATCCTTACTAAGTTCAGTCAAAGACTGACCTTCCTCATCCCAAGGTAAATCAACAACTCCTGCTGCTGAAGGAGGCTCAACATTATTTGTGGGTGTGGTATAGTTGGATGGAGTATCCCTCTCAAGATTTTGAGGAATAGGTTCATCCACTACTTCCTCGATGGTGGGTGATTGAAGTATCTTGCCGAAACGTAACTGAACATTTCCATAATGAATTGCATTAAGTCTTGTGACATTATCTTGTTCAGTAGTATATACCGGAGTATTCTGTCGATTGTTCTTAGGATTGGGAAGTGGTTGCACCGAGAGTTGAGGTTGATTTATCTGCTCATTTTGAGGATGATTCTAAGGTGGCGGTAACAGATTCTGTTGTTGATTCCTCCTAGTACCAGTATAAAATTGATTCTGTCCTTGATTCCATTGGGGAGCAGTATGTTGTGGGTACCATTGTGGTTGTGATTGGTTTGGCCACTGCTGAGTTCCCCATGATTGACTTGCCCATTCAGGAGGTCCCCAATAAGGAGTTCCCCAATTAGGTTATGGAGGGTAGGGCTGATTCCAAGATGGAGTCCATTGATTACTAACCCAATTGTTTTGTGGTCTCCATGCAGGATTGGAATTTTTCCCATAAGAGAAATTACCTCCTTGGCGTTGGTTTAGCACATTTATTTCTTCTTCAACCTGGGCGGTTTTTTTCTTAGTATTCTTAAGATTAGTAAGAAGCTCACATTGATTGGTAGGGTGGTTTTGCTCACAGAGTTGACAAACATTAACCTTATCTAAAGGAAAGTCATGTAAAAAGATGTTTGTTTTGACACCTAGGACAATAGATTGACAAAGTCTCAGGGTTATGTGTCTTTGCTTGTATACCATCCAACGTAGTGTTCAATTGAACAAGTATGCCCCGCCTTAAAATATTCTATTTCTTCTCGGAGCTTTCCTATCTCGTTATTCCCTCTGAAAAGATTTTTTTTTTGAATTCCTCCTCGAGTACGTGAGAAATTGCGACATAAATCACATATGTCTTCAAGGGCTAACTGAGACACGTCACCTTTTCCCATCAGATCAGGACTTCTTCTTGCATCGTCATCAAGTCCTTTAAGAAATATAGTCTTGAGAATCTCAACACTAATAGCCGTTTCTCCACATCGTTTAGATAAGAAAAGAAACCTATCCAAATAGTCCTCTAGACTCTCATCCTCATTTTTCCTAAGTTTAAACAACTCTTCCTTACTATCACTCACCCTAAAATAACTCTAATATTTATTCAAGAACACAGTCTCCATTTCCTCCCAAGATGTAATACTTCCAACCGGTAGTCCCATAAACCAACGCATGGCCGAATCCTTCAAAGTAGAAGGAAACAACTTCAGTTTCTGGTTATCATTTTTATAGTCATAGGTTTGATAAAGAACCTTAAATTCAAAAAGAATTTGGTCTGGGTCTTCCAAGGATAAACCATGGAAGGTTGGAAGGAACACTAGAGAAATGTTTTTCATCGTAGTATCATCATCTACATCTAGAGTAATAGGATAAGTGAATGTTCGAGGTAGTGGAGATCATTGTTATTACGGTTGGCATTATTACGGTTAGCTTCAGCCCTCCGATCTCCCATGATGTTCAAAGGAATGTGCTCTAGAATAATTTCCTCGACAATAGGTTGTGCTACAGGATGATCTTCAGGAAAATAGTGGAAAGCCTCTGGTGGATTAGGCTCAAGTAGTTCATCAACAAAGTGGTCTTCTGAGCCTTGGGCCTCCCTATGTATGATTGAAACGTATTTTGGGGGGGTCTTTGGTATAAATCATCCGTGAGGGCCTCTTTTCCTGACCATGCAAAAAAGGAAGCCAAAGATGGTATTTTTGGCCTAAAAGAGGTATTAGAGGCGTCTTCTATTAACACTCAAGTAAAAAAGCTAAAGTGTCCCCAACAATAGTGCCAAAAAGTGATAGGCTGTTGTTAGGTCCCATTACTTTAGAAGATAAAATTCAATATGTCGACTGGGTAATGTTCAAGGAAGTTTGCAATAGAAGAAGTCTAGAGTATCTCCCTTAGATTTTCTAACTTTTTAGAACAACTTAATATTAATTCTAACCTCAGGCCATCTAACTATAAAATTGTAAAGCAATTTATCCTAAGAAAGCAAGAAATATTTAAACTAAAAAAACATAAGAAAAATAATTTAGAAAGCATGATAACCAAATTAGAAAGTACAAAAATGATTAAACTAAGAAGCTGATAAACTATGGAAGCAAAAAAACTTGTAACAATCCATAAAACATCTTCTTTAATAGTAAAGATTCTAACAGTTAACAACAAGAAACTACAAAAGTAAAAGACAACAAATACTTTAGAACTTAGATTTCACAGCAGCAAACTTGATAATTCTCTACATAACAACAATATAATAAAAGAAAACACTTATCTACTTAAGTTATCTCCCTTTGAGTGGCCATCTCGTGGGTTATCACATTCGTTCTCAGCTCACATCCATAGTTAATTCAAAAATGCTTCTATCAACCATAATTATCATCCATAACTCATAACTCATAAATTTTAGATAACAATCTCTTTATTCATAACCTTCAAAAAACATTTTGACAGTATAACATTACTTTTGTCACTGGCTATTTTTCTTTTGGAGATTACATCTTTTATAGAAAAACTCTAACTAAATCCTATATTTCAGATGGTATGGATAACCATTGAAAATATCTAAAACAGATCTACAAATAACTCATATTTTTAAAACCCATTACAACAGTATTAAAGAGGCTCAAGTCGAGCCATAAAGTTTTTGACTCAAAGCATAATAGAAATAAAAAACTTTAAAGAGTAACTATATCTTTGGTCCATCACCCTAAAGTTCCAGAGCACATTTCCAACGTACACCTTCAACCTATTTTGGAGCACGTGCTGGCTAAATGCTTCTAATCTGCAACTTGATGACCGATTATTATCTACAAAATACTTAAAATAACCCATTAAATCTATATTGGAAAAACACTTCAAGAAATCAAAAGAAATAAAGTTTGTACAATTTCTCACTAAAAGTTAAGCAATTATTTCTACTAAAATTTATTTAATTGGCAGAGGATAGGGATTTGCATATGTGAAATAGGTCTTTATGGTATTATTATGATGAGGTTATTTTTACCTCATCAAATGGTAAGTGTATACACCTAAAAAAAATTATCACCTTTAATTAATTAAATACTAGCTATTTGATTAATATTTCAACTACATATAAATAAATGCTCAATTTATTTATATTGTTCACCCTTCTCTAAGTCTCCAAAATCTAAAACACTTTCTTCTAACTTAATTAAATAAACACCTAAAAATGGTCATCACCTTTAATTAATTAAATACTAGCTATTTGATTAATATTTTAACTACATATAGATAAATGCTCAATTTATTTATATTGTTCACACTTCTCTAATTCTCCAAAATCTAAAACACTTTCTTCTAAATTAATTACACAAGCAAGGTTCTCTAAACTTGTTTTATTTAATTAAACTTCATTAAATCCAATTAGGAATTAGAGCAAATTTCTACAACTTTTTGTGTGCCACCTCATCAACGTCACATGAAAATAAATAACTCTAATTTTTAATTAGAATTATCCTCCACCAATTTCAAAAAGCACACGGTCTTTCCTTCCCACACTTCCACCAATTTCAAAAAGCACGTGTTCTTTTCTTCCCACACTTGAATCTTCCATCCAAATGACATGTTGCCCATTGGTCAAGAGATTCTTCCACACACATGGCATGTTGTCTTTGGTCAAGGGGACAACATCCCGATTCTCTTCATTTTCACCATCCATTTTTCTTATTCAAATCTGGACCATTGATTATTGCCACCTCACTATATGCTTGGAAAATGCTATAAATACTATCCTTGGGCCTTGTATTTTGCATCCACATTTGAAGTAAAGTTATCATGCAGGTTTATCATTGAAGCTTGGAGCATTCTTGGAGTCTTGTAGATAGTTTGTATATCATGTTTTGCATCATGTTTAGATCTTAGATTAATATATTGCATCATAGTTTCATTTTATCATCCATCTTGCATCATAGTTGCATTTTAGATTAGTTCTTTTTAAGTTTTCATTTGAGCATATGTAGAATCATATATAGATCATCATAGTTCAATACCATAGCATCCACCTCCACTTCTTTATTTATCATCAACATCATCCTCCATCCATCATGGCATTCATCATCATTGTTTGCACATAGTTTCATGTAGGCATATAGTTGGCTTGCATGTTGATTACTAATCTCGTTTCTTAAGTGTCATTCTAATAGCCTTTGTGCACATAGAAATATGAGGGCCAAAAGGGTTAAAAAGAATCATTTAAGAATAGAGGACAATGAGATGTTCTTGGAAGATTTATCTTTATTGCAACTTAGAATAGTTTACTTTGCTTTGAATCTTTCAATATAAATTGTTTCATTAAAGTTTGTGTTGATACTAACTTTGCACATTTAACACACACACAGTAAGCAGAGGTTTTGGAGAAGAGTGAAGCTATACCAGTAAGATGTTGGAAGAAAAGGAAGAAGATAAGACTTCATGTGCACTTTGGACAATGATGGAGTTTGTTGCAGATTGCTTGCAATCTAAAAGAATGGCTCTACCATTCAACTCTAATTTTTTGAGCCTATACTCACAAAATTTCTACCCTGGGTGTCTGATGTAGGAGAATCCAAGGGTACCGAGCAATCTTGCACAACCAAAAATATTTAAAAGTTTTATGCTTGTGTTTTATTTTGATTTTTGCCTATAGGTGCAAATTGTTAAAATTTTCAACTCTTCTAGCATAGTGAATTTGGTGATGGATTGTGGGAAAATCAATTAATTAATTGATTCACTTTTTATTGTTTTAAAATATTTGATAAGTGTTAATTTTCTAAAAGGGAAAACTTCCATGTCCAAGCCAGTGAGTGGACAATTATTGTAAATTGTAACTCCATTAAAAAAAATTGAAATTGCATCTTGTTGGAGGACTGGAATGATGGGTATTGATGGAATGGAGAGAGTGGGTGTAAGGCGGGAAGAAAAAAATTGAATTGTACATTGAATGCACATGCTAAGAAGAGGAAATCCATGCCAAGAAGGAGTAATGAGCATTTTGGAGGTTTGACTAGCATATTATTATTATTGGGAAAAGAGAAAAGATTGTCTAGGTCGTAATTATGAGACCCAGTCTCAGTAAAACAACCATAACTTTCTCATACGGTAATGAAATTAAGAATTTCAAAATGATCCAAAAATTTGAAAACAAGGCTCTCCAAACCTAGAAATTGTTTTAGAAAATTTTGACAAATGACAGAGCATTTATAGGAAGAAAGTGATGGGTTTTCCTAGTGGTTTAGTGGAGGTTGTTTCGAGAAACCAATAGTGGTTTCTTCTCACACAATTTTTATATATTGATGCTTGCAATTTGGTGAATGGGGGGGGGTTTGGAGAGTTGGTGGTTGCATATCTAAATGCTGTTGGAATGATGTTGGAATGTTGAGTTGCAGATTTTTGTATGTGTGAAGCCCATGTTGTATGGGAGCATATGAGCTCCATGATTATGTAATTCATTTTCAGATTTGAACTTAATATATGTTGCAGATTTCTCTTCCATTTTTATGTGTTTAAGTTAATTTGCTTCCTTTTGGCATAGAGTTGTATGTGTGTTTGTGATTAGATTTGAAAGGGAGAGTTTCTCGTTTCATCAATGGTCCATAATAGGTAGTGGTTAATTGTCCTTGAGGGACTTGATATTTAAATTTCTAAAATCCTCACACAACCTAATATCCCTATTCTTCTTTATGATTGGAATAATTTTTGAGACCCACTATGTATGTGTGATCAATTTAATAATTCCTCCTTTCAATTTCATCAATTCTTTTTTCATTTGAGGGGAAAGAGTGGGGCTGATAAGACATTGCTTCTATATAAATGGCTTTGCAACCAAGCTCCAATGGAATTGTATGATGGAACAATTCTTCCCTATAAGACTTTGTTGCATCATAAGACCAATATTTTTTTTGTACCTTATTAATAATGCTATCAACATTTGTTTCTCTGTTGGTTTTAATATTTTACCAATGTAGATAATCTTAGGTGTTGATTCTGTTCCTATATTCACACCTTCTATATATTCACTAACATATTTACTTCTTAGTTTATAACAATCAACATTGTCAAACATTCTTTCTAAATCAACAAGACCTCTTGAAATAATTTTTTTTGAGTTGAATAATTTCATTTCCAAAAAGAGCCTCCTTAACTTATTCATCTTTCTCCACCATGGGCTTCCAGTTAATAATTTGGCTCTCAAAGTGACCAATGCAATTCAATAAATCATATATCTTTTGGTAATCATTGAATACCTAGCAATTGTAAATGTTATCTAGAATACTAGGCTTAGTAATAATTTCAACATCATACTTATATTGAGAGGAGGTAAGGGAAACATTAAATATTGAAGCTAATACAACAAGGGAATCAAATATTAAATACTTATCTCTCTCAACCCATTGTATGTTGAATTCATCAAACACCTTAATGGTATCTCACACAAAATTCTTTTACGTTCTCAATATTTTTTCTTTTTTAACATATGTACCCCTAACTTGAGACACCACAAGTTATAAATCACCACACACTTTAATGTTTTTGATTCCATGTTTTGAAACCATGTTTAAACCAACTAGAAAATTTTCATACTCAACCACATTATTGGTGCATTCAAAGTTCAAATTGAATGCAAACTTATAATTTTTCCCTCTAGGGACACGAATAATTTTTTTTCACCATTACCTTCTCTTGAGCATGTTTTTGATCCCATATTTTGAAACCATGTTTAAAAAAAGCCAAAAATATTCATACTCAACCATATTATTGGTGCATTCAAAGTTAAAATTGAATGTGAATTTATAGTTGTTTCCCTCTAGGGACACTAATACAACTCTTGCACCATTACCTTCTCTTGAGCATGCACCATCAAAATACATGTTCCAAGTGCCAACATTTCTTAGATATTGATGTAAGAGAGATAAATTAGGATCAATATTATTCTCAAATTCATCATCATAGTAGCTAAAAAAGAGTTATTTTCAATATCAAAGTAACAAATTTTATTCTTTGCTTCATTTGGATTCTCAACAATATTGAGTATTTTCTTTTGTCTATGCAATTGGACTTCTTAAAATATAGTTGTATAGTAGCATAAGACAATTCCATATGAATACTACCACCAATTTCAAGGCTATCCAATTCTTGGACAACAACATACCCCATTTATCTGGCCAATCAACTATGATAATATCCATTAACATTTTTACTAGGGTATACAACAAGTTGCACTTCAACGTCATTTACTACCCCAATTACATTTAATTCACAAAAACCCATGAAAAAAATTTCCATAAGACTTTGATACTTGTAAGCCTAATTGGTTCATGATTTCTAACAACATGACGTTGCTAGGTGCCCCATAATATAACATAAATTATGTACTAACTAGCCATTCATCAAAAAAGATGTGTAGAATGGGTGAACTACATATTTGTTACTTGTAGACATAGTGCCCAAGCATATCTTAGATGCCTCTTGTACACTGGCTTGATCTACCCCATCTTTAACAATACTTGTAGGTTCACTTTGTTTATAAAAATTAGTAGGGTAGTGATATAAATCAATTCCCTTTCTCTATGTTCAAGAATTTTTAGAAATTCCTTTACTAGTACCTGAAATTTTAACTGAATCAATGCTTGAGCCATGCCTATTGACTAGTATGCTGGAAAGGGGGTGACCAATGGAATTGTCACAACATTAGTGTTAGGGATGAAAGACATTACCTAATCACTAGAAGTAACTTGCTTCATGTTGACCACATTTCTAAATTCCTTAGCTAATTTATGTTTCTCATTTGTTTCTTCACTTTCTTCTATTTGACATTATCTCCAACAACCTTTGAATTTTCTATATTGTTGGTCAGGGAATCAATGATATTCTACTTAGGGACATATTTATTTTGTAGGGATGCATTTAGAATATGTATCTTCTTCCTAGGTGGTGGCTTTCCCACAATCCTACTTATATTTCTTTCTACATTGTTATCCTTTTTTCCTTTTCTTATTTGTGCAGTTGACATATTTGGGACAATTACACCTCCAACTTGACTTGTGGCACCTACATGCATATTTATTAGCTGGTAATTTCTTTGGAATTACAAGATAGCTACTTTGGCGAGAGCTGTACTATATGTATTAGATGGGTTTTCTCTCTTACACCTTTGTCTCATTTGTTCTTTGAACTAATTGAAGTCTTTGTTCAAAAACTCATGTGAAACACAATGGACATCATGATCATATTGAAATAATTACAAACCCTCATATATGCCCAATTGATCAACACTGACATCCTCATAATACTCAAGTGCACCTTCATTTTCTTGGAACCCTTTTTCTTCTTCAAGTGTTACAACAACACATTTTGACTGATTTTGAGACAAGTAATATATCAAACCATAATGAATCTTGCTAAATATTCACATGATCCTTCCTCAAGGGATCTAAGCTATATTTCTTTTGGTATCCTTGGTTTGTAGTCTTTGGGACCACTTGCTTATCATTTCCTCCAAGTATTTTAGACCAATCATAGTTGTATGGTATGTTATGCAATATTTGACCTTCATTGAAATTTTTGGTAGCAATATTAGAATACATACCTTTCATATTATTTGAAACCTTATATAAGAGATCATTCATGGCCTCCATTAACTTATCCTATTTTTCCTTAATAGCGAGGGGTTTACTGGAAGTTGTACCTAATTTATAAATTTTCATATCAATCCTTTTATTGTCCTTACCAAATGCTCTCAAAGTACTCTCTATAATTAATAGTCATGGAAGAAGCTTCGATCAATGTTTGAGGGTTCTTGTCTCATAATTAGTAGCCCAATTTTGAATCAAATGCTCCACGATATAAAAGAATATATATAAGTTCATTTGGTTTCACAAGGGGAGGCACTTTTCTCATTGTCACAATAAAAAGAAATCAACAAATAACTCATTAAAACCTTTCTTTATAGTTGTTATCTCATGGATTACAATCTTTGGGTCTAATTTTTCTCCATATTATAGTTGAAAAAACCTCATAAAATCATCCCACAAGTCTATGATACTATATGAAAGAATTTTATACCATTATTTTGCACTTTCTTCTAACAACTACACAAAGAGATTCATCATGACATCCTCTCTTCTATTTCATATTCATCTATCACATTAATGAAATTTTTCAAGTGGTCTTCACCGGTGATAGCATTGTTACCTTAGAATTTCAACACTTTTCCCCTAATCTTAGTTGGAATGGGATTATGATAACCAATAATGTCATAAAGTTCTAGTTGTTTGTATCTTTATAATCCTAATGGTGGTTTCACTAGATAAAATCTCTAGGCTTGTCTTCTAGAGTTGACCCCCACATTTTTTCCTACTTTTTGTTGTTGGGGGTTTTCCTAATTTTGATGCAAACTTTGTGATTCAGGAGCATCTTTGGCTATAAAGCAATCCTGTATCAACCATTTTTTTTTTCTTTCAGTTTAGTTTGTAGCTGTCTCAATAGTTTCTTTCATATTTTACCGTTGTATAATTTCTTAGCTCGTGGAGTAGGATATTGGTTCTACACAAATTCATATACAATGTATCAAGATTTCTGGAGATTTGAATTTGTTTACAAAAAATTATCACTCTCAAAATTCACTGTCATTTCTCAATCAAGGCATTTAGGGCCATCCTGGTCCAAGAGTTGTTGTGTGGACCTATTCCAGAGTGTGAAAAGATTAATGGAGTATCATACAAGCATTTTGGGTCCAAGGGGAACTTTCTTGGAGATTCGTAATTCATTTCATTTACCGATGTGTTATCTTTTCTTTTTGGAGGCCAACCTACATGCTTGATCATTCATTGGGGGTTTGTAAACCCTTGAAGCTGATACAAACCATAATTGGATTTGGAGACTCATATTTAAGATCACTTGTAAATAATTGTTAGGTAGTCATTCAGTAATGAGTTAGGATTTCATGACTAGAATTTAGGTATTTCAAACTGCCTAGTTGTGGGACTATAATAAGGCCTTTGTGCCAGTTGTAATGTTGTACTACCTTGTGATAGGCTTGTGAGCCCTTAGACAATCCACACATAAGACATATGATGCATGTAAGACTGCAAGTTGTCAAATCAATAAAGATCTATGTTTGTTGAGTATTTCTTGTGCTATTTTTTGTTGTGTTGAGTCTAAATTGCATGGTTGGACAATCCTTTATAACCCTCCATATGTGACTGCACCAAGTGGTATCAGAGAGAGTTTGTGAGTCCTAAAGTCATTCCTTATGGTGAAAATATCACCGACCTGAGGAAATCTATATGTGTTTTCAACTAATCATTGATTGTGAGGTAGTTGAAACCATTGTAGCCAAATCATTGAATTGAGGCAGTTGCACTGGATCCAAGGGGAGATATTCCACCAAGGAGAGTACCTACTATGGTGAATTTCACTAGAAGAATGGATGAGATGTTGGAAATGATGAGAGCAATGAGAGTTTAATTCGATGCAGTAGAGGAAGATAGAAGAAGAGGTCTAAACCATAAACATGTGGATGAAAGTGATGATGATGAATTAGATCATGCTATGAATCACAATGAAGAAAACCTAGAAGAAGAAGAAGATTCATATTAGGTAAAGATGTTGAAAGCTATTTCCAAGATTGGTAAGAGACCTAGAATTGAAATTCAAAATTATGCAGGAAATTTAAACCTTGAGGAATTGATTGATTGGATCAATGATATGAAGGAATATTTTGATTATGAAGAAATTGAAGATCTAGAAAAAGTGAGATTTTCAAAAACTAAGCTAAAAGGACATGCTACTTTATGGTGGAAAGAAATTAAATTGTATTAGAATAGAAGAGGAAAATATAAAATCATAAAGTGGGATAGGATGGTGAAAAAGTTGAAGAATCAATTTATACTTGTTGATTATGAGCTTGAATTGCTGAAAAGATTGCAGAACTTGAGGCAAAAAGAGAAGTCTATGAAGGAGTATACTGAAGAATTCTACAAGATCATCATTAGAGTTGGACATAGTGAAGCAATAAAAGAGAAGGGTATGTGGTACATCAATGGACTAAGAACAAACATCCAAGTAGAATTGAGCCTAGTGAAGATGACAATAGTTGAAGAAGCATACTAATTTTCACTGAATGTAGAAGAAAATTTGAACAAAAAGTTTGAACAAGGACAAAGAAGTGTGAGAAGAATATTCCAATGGAACATATCACAATTTAGAGAGAAGAACATATGAAGATAAAAACAAGGATGGAAAACCCTACCGCAGTGAAGAGGACCATAATTCTTATCACAAAGGAAGAGAGGACAAAAAATTCTATCGCAATGATAGAGGAGGTTATAATTCCTATTGTAATGATGGATATAGGAAGGATGGAGGAAGATATGAGAAGAGACCATTTAGAGGATCTTGTTTCAAGTGTGGAGGTGAAGGACATAGAGCATTTGAATGTCATCAAGGAAGTACCAGAAAGAGAACTGAGAATACCGGAAGAGAAACTTATGTGGATGAAGAACCTGTTGGATCCTCTAATTTGACTAGGAAACCAAAGAAAGGTGAGTCATTAGTAATGAGGAGATATTTGATGCATGAAGTGATTGAGGAACCACCATAGAGGAAGAATTTGTTCAAGACAAGATGTAAATATGGAGGAAAGGCATATAAAGTTATCATTGATAGTGGTAGCACAAATAATCTAGTTTCAGAAGAGATGGTAACCAAGTTGAAATTGAAGAGGTTGAAACATTCAAAGCCTTATAATATAGCATGGATTTAGGATGAACATAAGATCTTGGTGAATGAGCAATGTTTGGTGAAATTTCATATAGGATCATATAATGATGAAGTGTTGTGTGATATTATGCCCATGGATGTATGCCATTTATTGTTAGGAAGACCATGCAAATATGATATAAAATAAATTCATGATGGAAGAAAGAATACCTATATTGTGAATTTAAATGGAAAGAGAATTAAATTGATACCTTTGGAGGAAGAGGACAAAAAGGAGGTATGTGGCACTACCAAACTATGTTTGGTAGATGGAAGAAAGTTTTTGAAAGGATTGAGGCATGAGAACATGTGTTTTGCATTGACTCCAAAGAAGTGTAGTAGTCCAAAGATAGAGAATTCTACCACAAATGGAGAAGATCCGCCACATATAAAAGTAGTAGAACTATTGACAGAGTATGAAGACATCATATCAGAGAATATACCAAATGGATTACCACCGATACGAATCTTCATTCATCATATAGATCTAATACCTGGAGGAAGCTTTCCTAACAAAGTAGCACATAGGATGAAACCTATAGATAATGTGGAGCTAAACAGACAAATACAAGAGTTGTTGAAGAAGGGATTAATCAGAGAGATCTTAAGCCCATGTGGGATACTTGCTGTACTAGAACCAAAGAAAGATGGAGAATGGAGAAAGAGTATAGACTTAAGAGCAATCAATAGGATCACTGTCAAGTATAGATTCCCATTGCCAAGGATGGATGACATTATGGACTGTTTGAGTGGAGTAAAGTATTTCACAAAGATTGACCTAAAGAGTGGATATCACCAAATTAGAATCAAAGAAGGGGATGAATGGAAGACTGCATTTAAGAAGAATGAAAGGTTTTATGAGTGGTTAGTGATGCATTTTGGATTGACTAATGCACCTAGCACTTTCATGAGGTTGATGAATGGAGTACTGAAGCAATTCTTGGGTAAGTTTGTTATTGTTTACCTGGATGATATTCTAATTTTTAATAAAACTAGAGAGGAACATTTGTGGCACATTAGACAAATATTACAAAGGTTGAGAGAGGAGAATTTGTTGATAAACATCAAGAAGTGTAGCTTTATGAAGAAAAAGTTGGTGTACTTGGGTTTTGTCATTTTTGTTGGAGGAATGAAGATGGACCTTGAGAAGGTTAGAGCAATTATTGAGTGGCCTACACCGGTGAACATTGGAGAGGTAAGATCATTCAATGGATTAGCAAGTTTCTACCAGAAATTCATTAGAAGATTTAGTAGCATTTGTACACCCATGACAAAAATAATGAGAGGAGATAGGAAAGACTTTAAGTGGACATCCAAAGTGAAGAAGAAGTTTTGAATTGCTGAAGAAAAAGGTGACAGAGAAACCAATGCTAGCATTTATTGATTTTGATAAAGTATTTCAAGTTGATTGTGATGGTAGTGGAAATGCAATAGGAGTAGTGTTGAGTAAAGAAGGAAGATCTATAGCTTATTTTAGTGAGAATTTGAATGATGCTAGAAGGATATATTCAGTTTATGATTAGGAATTCTATGCCATAACTCAAGCACTGAAGAAGAGACATTATTTGTTGCCTAAGGAGTTTGTGTTGAAGGATATATTCAGTTTATGATTAGGAATTCTATGCCATAACTCAAGCACTGAAGAAGAGACATTATTTGTTGCCTAAGGAGTTTGTGTTGTACATTGATCATCAAGCTTTGTAGTATTTGAACAGTTAGGGTAAGTTGAACTAGAGACATATGA
>VDFB02166835.1:0-45968 GCA_007258455.2 Sequoia sempervirens | reverse complement strand
CAAACATAGCGAGTGCTTAGAGTGATGGAGTGCCCATGAATGACTTCATTGTCATTGAGGAAATCGAATGCAGTCCTCTTTTCAGGCGTTTGTCCGACTAGTTGAAAGAAGTTTTCATAGTTGAAAGTGAGGTTGAAGAAGAGGTGTTGTGACTGGGAGAGGCATTTCTAAACCAGGTACATGTGCACAATGCAACACTCTTGGAGCATTTTGTGTGCATTGTAATTTGTAACCTTCTAGTCGTGGACTAGGAAATGAGGGGCAACAAAGAAAGTGACTGGTTCAACCAAAATTCCCCACCAAGAGAATGTAGCTACTGCTCGCCTCAACAATTATCCATGAAGTGTGGAACGTGGGCATTACCCATTTTTATTTCAATTGTAACCCAAAATGAAGTCCTCGAAGAAGCAGTGATCCTCCTACGCGCAGTGCTAGTGAGGAACAATATGGGGTTGTTTGCCCAATTTTTTTAGTCTCATGAGAACCTTCTTTCACCCACCCGTGATATAACATCTCCAAGTAGTGCTAGAACCGGACCATGTGCTAATGTTCACCCTTTTAGCACTTTCTTTTAATACTATCCAAATTCTTTTTGTAATCTATGAGAAATTTTTATATTTTTACAAGTATATATATATATATATATAATGAAATACATCATTTTGTATCTCTAGTGTCACTTCTATGAGCAATTTTTTATTCTATTTAATTTGTTGTATTTGAATGGCATCTATTTTATTCATTTTCACACAAGTACCTTTTTGTTTATTTTAAATGCATCTCAATAAAACAACTACACTACAAATTCTTTGATTCCTTAGAAATTGTGTTTCAATGGTAATGTGGGGAGTTCATAAAACTGGGAAAATCACCACCATAGTTATAGAAACCACTTCAATCCCTACCTTTTTTTTTTTTTTAAAATATCATCGGTGGTCTATTGAACAAGTTCATGAACCTTGGGTACAGACTGCTAGTCTTTCAAAAGAAAGACTTAGAATATGTTGAAAGCTCTAATGAAACCCTAAAACATTGCTAGACTTAAGAAAATGGGGAGGGAAAGAACTTGGGCAGAAAAATGGGAAGTTAGGTGAACTAATGAAAACACGGCCTGAGTTAGGAACATTTAATAAAACACTACCCGAGCATATACTTAATAAAAATTTTTAACATGGGGTGCCAATTTACAAGAGGGGCCCAAAATCTAAGTAACAAGTGGTGACTCTATCATTTTTGAACCAATAAATATTTTATAATCGGCATGTGTAATCATCATGGAAAAACAGCCCTTAAGTGGCAAAAGAATAGAAAAATCTGTTAGGCAACTTGACGTAAAAATTTGAATAAGTTATCTATATTATTTCAAAAATATGTAAGAATAGAATTGTAGAAAATTGAAGTGTAGTTTCTAAACTACTAGGTTTATTTAAAAATAAATAAAATCTATTTGGTGAAAATTTGAAATTTCAATGCAGTAGTACTTAAATTTCAGGGAAAAAATAAGAAGTAGGTGTTTGTCTGACCACCCTAACCACAATAAAATGATAATATTTTTTTATAATAATTTTAGATATAAGTAGAGGACTCATGTCCAGATGTGATGAATATTTTTTTCTAATTTTTCCAAGTAAATAATTAATTATGAATTTTTATTACAACTTTTAAAAAATATAAAAACTAGTCTATTCACCCACCTTAACTTGGTCAAAACTTCATGAAATTTAATTTTTTATTTTTTAATCCTATATTATATAAATGTGACATATTTTGAATTCAAAAATGTGATACCGCTTTGAAAGTTATAGATGCTTTTCAATCAACCTATTGATTAGGACTTTAGTCGTAATTTAATAGAAAATAAATAATAATTATTTATTAAATTCAAATTAAAGCATAATTTACTGAAAGTGAGAATCTCCTCTAAAACCCTTTTTTGTTTCATCAATTTTGGGTAAAAAAAAGTCGCCAGCCACATACCCTACAAATACCCATAATATTGCCACTTTTTTGGCCCATCATGATCCTCGCACATACCCAATCTTATCAACAAGAGATGAGCAATGAGATCTATTAATTAAATATTAAGCAATTCTTATAGTCTTTTCCCAAAATGACTGATCTACCTTAACACCACTCAATATACTCCTATATTTTTCCATCAAGTTTTGGATCTTTCTTTCTACTACCCCATTTTTTTGGGAGTATAAGGAGTAGTATTCTATCAAACAATACCACCTTTCTTAGCGAACTCATTAGATTTCATAGAATAATATTCAACCTGATTGTTAAATCTCAACACCCTTATCTTATAATCTGTTTATTTCTCAACTAAAGATTTAATTCCTTAAACTTAGTGAGAACCTAAAATTTGTATATATAAAATAAATCCAAATGTATCTTGAGACATCATCAATGAAGGTAACATAATAATGTTTTTTTGCAAAAGAGTCAACATCGACTATTCCAAACACATCTAAATGAATCATCTCTAATAATCTATTTGCTTCATTAGTGTCATTAGAAAATTATTTCCTATCTTGTTTACCACATAAATCATTTTTACCAATAAAATAATAAAAAATACCATCAACTGAGTTTTTATAAAGAATGGCCCCTAAGACCTTTTTCACTTATGTGACCCAATCTATGGTGCGACAACATACATGCATTTTCAGTGCTAATCAAATTAGAAAAATTACAAAAAGTGGAGGCATAAGCCTAAAAAAAGTCCCTATCCAAGATCTTTTAGCAACCACCAAACTCCCTCTTACCAAGCTATAAAAAAACTTGTCAAATTCCACATGCATTCTAGAATCATTCAAATTTTATACAAAAAATAAATTTCTTGCAAGTACGAGAATATGCAAAACATCATCAAGAGTTTTAACTCTTCTATAATTGAAACACAAATTTACCTTTCCCTTACCAAAAATATTCTTTATGTTGTTATCACCGAGGAAAAATTATCCTCCGTAATAAGCTAAATATGTACAAAATCACTCCTTGAGTGGAGTCATATGGTAGGTGCAACCTTAATCAATAAGCCAAACATCATTACTAATAGTGTTAGTTAAAAATAAATAAAATATTTTCACCATCTTTTGAGGAAATTTTCTTGGAGGAATCTACACTCTTTTTCTTATTCTTGCATTCCCTCCTCATATGCCCTCTCTTAGCATAGTTCCAACACTTTACTCTTTCTGGTGGTCTTGGAATTTTTTTTCAACTTATTCTTCTTCTTTTCCCCTTTAGGACAACATTTATTTTTGGGCCTTCCTCACACATGCAAGGCATCTTGGGAGCTAGTATTCATAGAATTTCTTCTCGTTTATTTTGAGAGAATTGTAGCAATAAATTTATCCTTCTTTGTCTTTCTACCATAACCATTGACAACAACAGTTGAATTTTCCCAAGATTCAAGTAAAAAACAAAGTAAAAATATGTATTTATCTTCCTCTTCTAACTTAACATCTATAAATGCAATTTGACTTAAAATCATATTAAAATAATTCAAATGTTCTACAATAGAATCACCATCCTTCAATTTTTCAAAATATAAATGTCTTTTGAGATACAATTTATTTTTAAGACTTTTAGTTTGATAAATATCATCTATCTTCCTCCACTACTTGTATGTGATAGATGCGTTGGAAACATTTAAGAGGATGAAATATACAAGACACAACCACATGGTTCCTCATGATTTCTTATCTAGATTCAACCAATCTTCATATGACATTTCAAATGGCCTCATTTCATTAGAAATTACATATTATTGATCTCATTTTTCTAGGAGATCGCCCATTTTCAACTTCCACATATCATACCTAGATCCATTTAAATTCTCAATGTATAGTCAAGAGGTAGAAGCCATGTTATGCAATATTTTCACAAATATGCAAAAGAGTAAATGAAAAAACTCCCACTATAGACAAAAAGCTTTAACACTTAAGAGAAAGACATCCCTCTGTCACTAGAACTATTAGCTCAGATACTGGATGATAGAAACCAAATTGTAACTTATATGATAAACACATTCAAAATAAAAGAATGAAATTGAATCTATTCCACAAGTGGCAACATATTTATGTAGAAAAAAATATCGCAGGAAAAAATTCCACACTCAAAAAGATCTAACATTTGTATTAATACTTTAAAAAATATTATATATCAATACAACATCAATCTTTAATAGTATTTCAATAGCACTTCATTACATCATCAACCTATAAAAAAAAGTTATAAAAAAATACCTAAAGACTCTAATTTATAGGAGAGTTGGATGTGAGAATATCATGTAGTATCTCAAAATAAGAGGTAAAACCACCTACAAAAACCATACACCTCACCTCTTGGGATTTTTTAAAATATGGTAAAAGAAATGATTAAATGGCCTTCACATGGGTGCCTAACCCACAACCAATTAAATTTGGTCAATATTGAGTGTTCCATTACTCTCCAATGAATTCAATGGCTAACATGCACAAAATGTAAAATTGGATGGCCAACTCTGGAAGATACATGAGTCCAACTATACCGCACTCCAAAAGTGGATTCCGAAATGGAATATTCTTGTAATATGCTTTTTAATATAGCTATCAAACATGTGTCCACCTCTATGAATGTAATTACAAAATTTTATGGGTAAATAAATATTTAATATTTTTATCACACATGACCCTAGGTGTCCAAGTATCCATTCTAAGGAAAATGGAGACACATGAAAAAAAATTAGGATTCCAAGGTTACTGTTATCTATCTTAAAAGTTCTAAATTATTTATTGGAACATATCTAAATAATTTTAATACTCAATTAATTATTAGAAAATGTCTAAAGAGATCAATATGATAACTCAATAACATTATACAACTAGATAGAATTCCATATCATATATAATGAACCCCTTCATTCTCTACATCTCACATAAATAAGAGGTAATTTTTCACAATATAATCATCGACATACGATATCCTCATACATTATAAAAACTATTAAATGTATTAGAAATTTATGATGCACCATTGGGCGAGTAAAAAATAATATGGAAATAAAAATTTAGCATGATAAAGCATCATTAGATCCATCTAGTGTCATGTCAATCCTAAAAATAATACATTAGAATAGATTTATAGTATATATTAGAGAAAACCATTGTTCCATTTACCAACATATCTGCATTAGTTTTGTAAACCCTGTACATTCAAAATGTTTCTATTCTTGTAGGAAATCACAAGCATTCATTTGATAAAGGATGTCTTCTCATGTATTTATGGTTGTGGACCATTTTACATTAAATGAAAACAAATCCTCATCCTTAAGGATGCATTCATAATTTATTCAATTTTCTATGTGTCATGTTTTGGTAAAGTTTTAAACTCTACACACATGTTTGCAGTTTGTTCTAAATTTTCAACAAACTCTTATTCTTGCTAGTGTCCCTTTTGCAAACATTTCCACCTCCTATGCACATATACAAGATTGACCTACAATTCTACTTCAAGATTCTACAATTTGATTAGTGGACTTCAACTACTCCCCTACATAGCTTGAAACTCTATTAATGACCAAAATTTAATGCAATGGAGTCATAAAAAAACCTAAATCCAATCAAAAAGTGTTATTAAAAAAATTGGAGGCATGGATCCAAATGCATAGCCATGTGAGGATGATGAAAATAGATATAGGAAATCTGAATGTTATAAATGCAAACCCAACTCATATGCCTACAAGCAAGGACATGGCTACTTATTTGAGTGTGAGAAGAGTATTTTGGCTAGCCTATGTTGTCCATCTATGATATGAGGAATATTTTCATGTAAATTATTATGATGGTGTATCAAATACTTTGATTGACAAAAATACCTAGTAACCTCACACAACAAAAAAAAATGCTATATAATAAAATACTATAAATTTACATTTAATATATTTCTTGGATTGGTATATAAGATAATTTTATTCCCATATATCATGAGTATACTCTAGCAAATCAATAAATATATGTATAGCATTGAGGGATTGATAATATTACTTGAATGGGTTATAGAAAGGTGTAATTGGACTAGAACCTGTTGTGTAATCATGTCTCCACAACAAGCCATACTATTTTAAGGGAATATTCAAACCTAGTGGCTTATTTTATTTTCCCACATTTTCTAGCCTAATGTAATGAGGAGTTGATTGATGTCATAATATTATAATGCATGTGGGGTTTTGTTTATTTGAGATGTATAATTAAGTATGTGTGGTATACAATATTCCCTATTTTATGATTTATTGTAGTTCCATATGGATATCTTTCTTTCTTGCATGTTTTAACATTGTTTCCCTATATATTTGACATTAATTAAATTTATTTAAGATTCAATCTACTCATTTATAAAAGGTTTTCATTTTTATTGTAGTTTAGCTAGTTATATTTCCTAGGCGCTTAACTTTAGTTTTATAAATTCAATCATATCTAAACTAGGCTAGTACTTAGGTCATACTTTTAGAGGGTTAAGCATAGAGGAGTCCTACTCATCTTTGTAGGTTCCATTAGTTTAATAATAAACATCCTGTAGTGATGGAAAATGTTTCCCTTTACATTTTCACACTTAATTTGGGAATAATTAATGTCAAAATGAACCTAACGTCACCTTGATCTAGTGTTGTAATGTGTTTTACGCGTCCAAATTGGGTTTAGGGTCCTTTTAAGCTAAATAAACCTAACTTTTCCTTAATTTAGTGTTGTAAGGTGTATTCATTTACACCTTCACATTAAATTTAGGGCCCTTTTTAAACTAAATGGACTTAATGGTGCCTTATTTAGGGTGTTGTAAAGTGCATCCTAACACTTTCACACTAATATAGGGTTTTATTAATTAATTCTAGGCTTATCTATACCTTAATTGGCCCTATTTTGCATCCACAAGCCTTATTAAATGCATTTTTCCATAGATAATCTCGACACATATCAAATAATCAATTATAGCTTAGTGTTTTGGGTAATGTGTTCCAGATTTAGTGGTATGGGAATCATACGCCACCTTGGGCATATGAGTCCCACCTAGAGGTCTTGGGACTTGAATTTGAATTTCACATTAAACAAGACCTGTATTGGAGTTTGTGCCCTAGTTTTGAGCCACTTGGACTATATGCCACCTTGGGTGTATGAGTCCCACTCTAATTAGGACCTAATTTAAATTCAATTTTTGGTGGGATTTTATCTTCTTAGATTTGATGTCAGCTTGTAGTGTTGTAATTTTGGGAAATTCAACATAAACAAGTATAAATACAAGGTTATTTCACTCATTTTCACCTAAGAATTTCAAGAGAGCATTCCTAATAACAAGTTTGTGATTACAAAGGTTCACAAGAGTATTTAAGGACATTCAAGAGCATTTCTAAAGCATTCAAGGGAAAATTTCTTCATTATTTGTTGTAGAAATTCAAAATCCATCATCATGTCCAAGGCATAATGCATCAAGCATGTTGTTGAGCTAGTGTTGTGATGTAGTATTCAAGATCCAAGATTAAGAATTGTTCTACATCTAATTCAAGATCAAGATCTACATTCTACATGGCCACTTCATGTTAGATTGTTGATTTGCATCTCAAGACATCATTCAAGGTATCATTATTCATGTTTCATGTTTCATTGTTTCATTGTTTCATCACGCAGTTTAATTACCTAAATGGGGTTTGAACAAGGAAAACCCATTCTCCTAAAAATCAACAAGTTTTTCTCTCTTTGTTTGTGTGATTGTAGGTTTATAGGCTGAAGAAAAAGTGGATTTGAAGCCCTGAAAAAGTACTAAAATGAAAAATCTGCAAATGTTGTCAAGGCTCATAGAAACTTAGATCTAGACCAAGACATCCAACCTATTTGCATGAAATAACTAGGAAAGTGCTTATTTGGTCCATCTTCAAAGGTCAAAAAGTTTCACTTCAAAATTCTAATCTTGGGACACTTCATGAAAAAATAGGATTGATACGCCACTTGTGGCATATGAGTCCTAGTACACCTATTTTCAAACTTTTATGTAGACCTTGATTTAGTAGTTCTAGATTCTGATTTCATCCCAAAACCCTAAAATGGGACTAAATCACCCCTAATAGTGTATCAATCCTAGTGTGCCTTAAAATCAATATTTTCAAGATTTTAGATCTCCATCCAAGCCTCTTCAAGTTTCTAGGTGCACCTTTGTACTTTCTCAGTTTGTTGTCCTAATTTGCATTCATTTTTAGGTCATTTACTTAAGTCTTGTATTTCATTTACATTTCTTATCTTTCCAAACCCTAGCTTGGTGGTGAACCCCTTTAGTCTTTAATCATGCCCTAGGATCCCTATTAGATCTCTTTCCCCATTCTATCATGGATTGAGATCTCTAAGGTATCCTTGAGTGAAACTCTGAGTGAAATAGGCCCTCATCCCTTTGTGTTCCATCTCCTAAAAGGTGGATCACCCTATTTTCATTGTTTCATTTTGGTGAAATTTCCCTTTAGAACACCTTATTTCTGATTAGGAGTGCATAGTAGTCCTAGATCTAGCTTACATTAACTTTACATTAGGTTTTGCATTATTTAACTTGCATCTAGGGTTTCTAAACTTTGCATTAGTGAAAGTGCATATAGGTTGAATTTTTGTATCTTAAATCATTCAATTTCACTGAAATTCTACAATTACAAACAATCAACACAACATACAAGTTAGAAAACTTAGAAACAACTTAGAATTTGCTGAAATTAGGGCAAAAACCCCAATCTAGGACTCATACGCCCCTCTAGATGATTTAGTCCCAGTACAGGTTGTTTTTCCTACATTCTAGGAATTTTTTGTTGTGCATTTTTTAGCATTTGACCCTTCCAAAAACCTTGACTAGGACTCATATGCCCCTCTAGGAGAATTAGTCCCAGATCAGACCTAAAACTACCTTTTACAACATTAAAAACATCATTTTTGTACTTTTGTTTGCTATCATTGAATACCCGTTTCAATTTGTTGAGTTTCTGTTACATGCATTTCATTAGATCTAGCTTAAATCCTTTCATTTCATGCATTGATTAATTTAAAATTTACATTTAGAACATTTCATTTTTAGATTTTTTCATATTGTAATCAACAAATTACCTTGTTTAGAATCTAAAAATTGCATTCACACATTTCTTTCTAGGCCATTGTGTTGCATTTTAAGTCTCTTTCCACTTTTAATTTGTATAGATTAATTTTCACAAATGTTAGTAGCTATCTTTTCCAAGTTCGCAAATAAAAAGTTAGTCAATAAGCATGTTAGTCATTCATTCAATACACTTCCTAGTTATTAGTCTCTTAGTGCAAGAAAGTGAAAATGTTAATGCTTACCTTAAATCTACACCCCCTCCTATATCTCCTATTTGTGGGAATGGTGTGATACAAGAAGATACAAGCATAGACAATCATGACAATCATAGTTGTTATTCTCCCAATACCTATCTTATTAGTGATGAAGGTATCTTGGTGAAAGAAGATGCAATCATTGAGAATCATGAAGGTCTTGATTGTCCTTCTCCTCCCCCCCCTTGGGAAGATATTATAACAACAAAATATGAAATAATTGCCACCACTTTACTTAGTTTACATCCCTCTCCCAACACCTCCCCTACTTGTGAGAATGCTTTAGTGAAAAAGGATATAATCGTGAATGACTATGAAAATTACATTTGTGAGGAGGACATGTTGGCGTTAAGAGATCTAATGATTGAGAGCTATGACAATCCTATCTCTCCCACTTGGGAAGACATTATAGGAAATAGGGATGTTATTGTAGATGACCATGATAATCACATTAGTTCTTCTCCTAATATCCTTCCTTGTCATGAAGAAGATAGTTTAGTGTTAGAAGATACACTTGAAAGTCATGAAAATCTTGTTTCTCCCTTTCCTAATGCTCCTATCATTTAGAGAAATCTATTTGAACGAAAAGATTCAATCATTGGAAAGCATGATTATCCTTCTCTCGATGCCTCCCCTATTTGTGATGAAGTTACTTTACAAAATATAATAATGGAATGTGATGAACCTCTTAAAAAATATCCTACTAGGGTAGAGGTTATGGAACAAGAGAATGAGACCTTAGAAAGCAAGAATGGAATCATAGACAATCATAACAATCAAATTGGACCTTCTCCTAATATCTCTATTATTGGTAAATAATATACTTTGATGTTAGAAGATCAAAGCAATAAGATTCATGAGAATCTTAGTTGCCTCTCTTCCTCTAGGGAAAACATTACTGATAAACAAGACAATCCAACCATTGATAACTCCCTTATTTGTGATGAAGTCATTTTAGAAGAACCAAACATTGAATATCATGAACATATAATTTTTTTCTCCTAAAAAATCTTCTAATATGGATGATATCATGGTGCAAGAAACTAAATATATTGACACATTCCTTTCAAACAATAGTGATGTAACTTCCTTAGATGATGGTGAAAAGATGACACTAGACTCGCCTTCATTAGAAAGATATCAAACTGAAACCACTGAGATTATGAATGCACAAGTGTCCATTAGATCCCCCTTGATTAATGGACCTCCTACATACCCTATGGAACATCCTTGCCGTTGCACCAAAAGGTCAACCCATGAATGTCCGATACAAGTGTCAGTTAAGATCCGTAGGAGGTAGTTAGACCATGTCACAAACCCAAGCACTATGCTGCAAGGAAGACCAAGGGACACCATCTTGCAACAATCCCCCCTAGCACAAGTGAGGGTTTTGAACCTATGACTAGCTTTGATACCAATTGTTGGCCTTGTCGTTGGACCAAAAGGTTGACTTGTCAATGCCTGATACAAGTGTCAGTTAAGATCCACAAGAGGTGGTTAGACCATGTCACAAACCCAAGCATTGTGCTACAAGGAAGACCAAGGGACACACCATCTTGCAACAATCCTAAGAATCCTCAAATTATTTACCCACCCTCACAATGACCACAAACCCAAAACAAACCTGAACTTATCCTTTACCCACCTAAGAATAATTTTTTACAGCAACTGAGATATAATACCATTGCTCATGCATATAACACTAGAAACAATCGGTAGCCAAGACAAACACCTTCAACATCCCTTCCATTTCCTAAACCTATCTTACTTGGTCCTCCTCATTTTCCTTCACAAAGAAAACTCCTGCTAATATATCATTATGGGACCTTATTCAAGCCTCCCCTCATTATCATGACATGATTCAAAGCTCTTTACAACAAGTTCCTATCCCTTTTAATGCACAACCAAATGACATAGCAGCCATGATTGAAGGAATAAATGTTGACATTGTTTTCCACCAAAGTGAGCTCCCTCCTTTGGAAGTGCAAAACAAATATGAATCTTTCATGATAATAACTGACTATGATGGGTGGGGAATAAAAAGAACCCTTTTTGACAATGGCTCCACCCTTAATGTGTGTAGTGTGACCCTTTTGGATAGAATTGGCATGGATAGTTCAAGAATGAAACCTACCTCTTTATCTATTCGAGGGTTTGACAATGTAGGAAAACAACTGCTTGGAGTGATTACATTGGCTATTATAGTTGGAAAGGCCACATTACAAACTCCTATTCACACTATGCCTCATGATCTTTCATACAACCTCCTTTTCGGAAGACCATGGATCCATGAGATGGAAGTAGTGCCTTCAACCCTTCACCGTGAAATAAAGTATTTCTACAATAAAAAAGTATATACAATCGATTCCAACCTTCAAGCAAACAATTGTTTGAACATTGAAAAAGATAATGATAATCCTTTGAAAACATTGACACCAACTACACAATTAGAACCCATGCAATAGAAAGACAAAGAAAAACACATTGAGGAAGTCACAAAGATATTAGAAGATGATCGAGGTTCCTTAGATTTCACATCATTCATGGGAGAATACAAGATCATAAACAAAGACTTTGAAAAGGGAAAATAAAAAGTGGTAATGTCAACAAAAAATTCAGAAGAACCTTTGAAAGAATCCACTTTAGAACAAAAGATAACAAATTACACAACAAAATTTGATGAACTTAATTATGAGCAATCACCGAGTTTGAAAGAAATGAAAAACCTTTATGGAAAAGGTTATGAATTTATGAAACAACTTGGTTATAGTGGAAAAGGATGTGGTGCTAGAAAATAAGGTATATGTGTACCTATATAGCCTCACATGCAAGAAAAGAATAGTGGTCTTGGTTATTGTCCCTCAAAAGAAACAAACAAGCCTTCACTTAATATCAACACTATTACAAAAGACTCTTCTAAGCTAACTTGAACATTAGTGCATCTTGAATTGATAGACACTAGTGGTCTTGATTTTTATCCTTTGAAAGAAACAAAATAAATAGAGAAGTATTCACTTAATATCAATGTCATCAGGCAAAACACCAATGATTCAAATTCGATAGATTTCACACCCCCTTGTAAAGGAGAGAACAAAATCTTGAAATCTAAAGAGTCTTGCATAAGTATGACATCTTATACTAAGCAAGAGATATCTTTTTCGTAAAATAAAGGAACATCTTCTACTATTAATCAAGAGAGTATCTTATCAAGACTCCTCCAAGATCGTTTGATATCTCTCCCTCCAAGAACACCAAAGAAATTTTACTACAAGAGTTCATTTTGTGCATATCATAGAGTTCATGTTCATTCTACTAATGAATGTAAGGCTTTGATTAATAAAATTCAACATCTTAAGGAGTGTGGTGCTCTTCCTTATCTTGGGGCAACTAATTCATCTAATTGATATTGATTTGTGCTCTAGCATAACTCTCATCAATCATCTCGACTCATTCTTGTCCTACACTAAGTGGGGACAAGGGGTTAGGTAGCCTTGTCCTCATATGTCACTTTTCGTTGTCTCTCTTGGCTAGTTGACTGCCTTCCATGTATATATAGGAGCAAGCTTGGGATGTGGATGACATGCCTTAAGTTGGTTCACATGTGACATACTAATCAATGATCTATAGTCTCATTCAGGAACATGTGAATTGGCATAGGGATTTCTGAGTAACCTCTCATGTCTTCTTCTAATTTAAAGAAATTTCTCATAGTAATGGTGTTAGCAACCGCTTTAAAGTGGGAGCATACATCGACACTCATGTTGAACATTGTGTAATTTCCTTTTCTTGGTGGTGTCATTAGGTTTTATTTCCTTTGAGAGCATGATATTTCTTTGACTTGTCCTCTCTTGGAGACATTAGGCATGATGTTCCCTAAGAAGAGACCTTACACGGACTAAGAAAAATCCCTTTGAACATAACTTACACTATTTTGCATTTACAATATATGTTATATGGCCACCTTGCATAACACACTTTGCTTGCCTATGGAGCCATTTTTTTTATTCATGAGTTTCAAGCATACGAAGCTTTGCTTTCCTCATGGAGGTCGAAGTTCATTGTTGTGTGGCACCTTATCAAAGTTAGAAAGAGGTATAGCTTTGGTATGGTTGCACATATGGGAGCCAAAATTAGGCATGAATTTCCCATAGCCACTTGCTTGTGTGTGTGAGCGCATACCGTCTACGTGCATATGTGTCTCACCTCTCTGGGGGCTCACTTAGTGGATGGCCTGAGGTTCCACTAGCCCTTGTGAGCATCCATTTGGTTTGCATAGTGGACAATGTGTTCCAATTGTAAGCCACCCCTTTTGGATACTCAACCAAGCAGAAAACTTGAAGTTTTGTTGCCTTAGAGTGAGCATGCATTTTTGGAAAAACAACTTAGATTTTATTCACAACATGTGGGACAAACAGTTGAAGCTTGATCCACCTTTTCTTTCTTTTCTTTCATTTTTATGTCTTTGAAATTGTATGTTTGTATATCTTGATGTTGCATATCATTCACCTTATGTGTGTCCTTTTATGCTTATGTTGGTTTCACGTAGGATCTTGGATCTTGGGGGCTTGACCACCTGCTTTGATCCTTCTTATCCTATACCATCTGCATTGGTACCCTTGGTACCCTCTTGAATGTCTACTTTAGTGTGAGTTTGAAGTAAGTTCTTCCTCTCACTAAAGTGGAGGCTAAATGTAGTGACGAAAAATGTCTCCCTTTACATTTTCACACTTAGTTTGGGAATAAATAATGTAAAAATGAATCTAATATCACCTTGATCTAGTGTTGTAATGTTTTTTATGCATTCACATTAGGTTTAGGGTCCTTTTAAGCTAAATAAACCTAACTTTTCCTTAATTTAGTGTTGTAAAGTGTATTCATTTACACCTTCACATTAAATTTAGGGCCCTTTTTAAACTAAATGGGCTTAATGGTACCTTATTTGGGGTGTTGTAAAGTGTATCCTAACAATTTCACATTAATCTAGGGTTTTATTAATTAATTGGGCTTATCTATGCCTTAATTAGCTCTATTTTACATCCACAAGCCTTATTAAATGCATTTTTCAAGAGATAATCCTCATGCATATCAAATAACCAGTCATAATTCAGTGTTTTGCATTGTGTGTTCCAAATTTAGTGGTATGGGACTCATACACCACCTTGGGTGTATAAGTCCCACCTAGGTCCTGGGACCTGATTTTGAATTTCACATTAAACAAGACCTGTATTGGAGTTTGTGCCCCAATTTTGAGCCACTTGGACTCATATGCCACCTTGGGTGTATGAGTACCACTCTAATTAGGACCTAATTTAAATTCAATTTTGGTGGGATTTTATCTTCCTAGATCTGATGTCAGCTTGTAGCGTTGTAATTTCAAGAATTTGACATAAACAAGTATAAATGCAAGGTTATTTCACTCATTTTCACCTAAGAATTTCAAGAGAGCATTCCTAATAGAAAGTTTGTGATTACAAAAGTTCACAAGAGTATTCAAAGACATTAAAGAGAATTTCTAAAGCATTTAAGGGAATATTTCTTCATCATTTGTTGTAGCAATTCAAGATCCATCATCATGTCCAAGGCATAATGCATCAAGCATGTTGTTGAGCTAGTGTTGTGATGTAGCATTCAAGATCATATATTAAGCATTGTTCTACATCTAATTCAAGATCAAGATCTACATTTTACATGGCCACTTCATGTTATATTGTTGATTTACATCTCAAGGCATCATTGCTCATGTTTCATGTTTCATCATTTCATCATGCGGGTTTAATTACCTAAATGGGATTTGACCAAGGCAAACCCCTACTTCCTAACAATCAACAATTTTTTCTCTCTTTCTTTATGTGATTATAGGTTTATAATTTGAAGAAAACGTGGATTTGAAGCCCTCAAAAGTACCAAAATGATAGTTGTAAATGTTGTCAAATTTGTCATGAAAAGTTGTCAAGGCTCACGAAAACTCATATCTAGACCAAGATGTCCAACCAATTTGCATGAAATAAGTGGGAAAGTCCTTATTTGGTCCATCTTCAGAGGATAATTTTTTTTTTGCTTTAGAATTATACTCTTGGGACACTTTGCGACAAAATGGGATTGATACACCACTTGTGGCATATGAGTTCCATTACACCTATTTTCACTTTTTCTATAGATCCTGATTTAGCAGTTCTAGATTCCAGTTTCAGTCCAAAACCCTAAACTAGGACTAAATCACCCCTACTAGCATATGAGTCCTAGTGTGCCTTAAAATTAGTATCTTTTAGGATTTTAGATCATCCAAGCCTCTTCATGTTTCTAGGTGCACCTATGTACTTTCTTAGTTTGTTGTCCCGATTTGCATTCATTTTTAGGTCATTTACATAAGTCTTGCATTTCATTTACATTTCTTGTCTTTCCAAGTCCTAGCTTGGTGGTGAACCCCTCTTTAGTCTTTAATAACACCCTAGGACACCCCTATTGTATATCTCTTTCCCCAATTCTATCATGGGATTGAGATCTCTAAGGTATCCTTGAGTGAAACTTGAATGAAATAGGCCCTCATCCCTTGTGTTCCATCTCCTAAAAGGTGGAGCACCCTATTTCTATTGTTTCACATCCATAGCAAGCTTGTGCCATATAAATCTCTAGAGAGCTATATATTGATGAAATGTAAGATGAAAATTTAGAAGAAAAGATAAGGGGATTCATCTTATGAAATATAATTAGTTTATATCATTAGGTGCACATGTACTTTTATTTGTATATGTTATTAAGGAGGTCTAGTAGGCTTGTCCTTGATTGCCATTAGAGCATGATAAAATTATAGATTAGCTATTATCTTAACATAATTTATCTTTAATTTTCATGTTCATAAGTCCTTGTGGATTACTCTCCTAGGTTTGGAAATCCCAAAGAATAAGATGATTTGCCTTAATCCTATTCATTGACCGAAAAATATCCTCTTCTTATTGATGTCTTCTTCTATATGCTTGAGATATTTTTTTTACCTTTTTCTTAGTTTAAATAATGAAGCTTAAGATGAGTACATGCAAATTTGAGAACCAACACATGATATAGGACTCCTTCCTGCCACTCTAAAATACCTCTCAACATAATTAAATAGAATGTCATATTTTGAATAAGATTATAATTTATCTAATATTTTTTTACATTAATATAAGAAAACATTATGATTATAACAACCTAACTTATAAAATCTATACAATTTTCTAAGACCCAAACCGTAAAACTCAGGCCCAAATTTAGTAAATTTGAAGACCCTCTAATGACATTTTCATACAAAAACCAATATAAAAGGCAGTGCAATATAAAAAAAATTAAATTAAAAGGAGGTTGAATTCAAATATTAAAAATATGATAAAGAAATAAACATGATAGTAGATGCATGTTCATGCTCTAGTCGATTAGAATTGTGAAATAGTTAAGCAAAGATTTTTATAGTATAAATTTTGTAAGATGTGAAATAGTAAATTTAAAGTGTTGTAAACTAGTTGATGCGATATTTGATTGCATCCAAATGATGGACAAAAAAAAATTAAAATTGTTGATTCTTTAGCTTATTTTTGCTACAAAATTGAAACGTAGATTCAAAAAAGAAATTCTCCATGGAATGATATCAACATAATGAAGCTCAAATTCCTAGTTATCTTTGAAACCTCTGGCTTTAGTTGCTTATGTTTTGTGTAATTTATTTGACTCTTTTCTAAATGAGGAATCACATGATCTCGCTAGTCATTGTTATCAGGTAAATTGAGGTATGGTATTTGTTGTGCATGATCTATAATATGAAAGATGATATATTTGGTACTTGCTGACAACCTTTTTGATGAAGATCTCTATTAGGAATGGGTTTTTGTGGTTCACGTTGAGGGTGAGGTTGAGGCTGAGAATGTTAGGAAAAAGGTGTTTCAACCTTTGATTTTTCCATAGATTTGATTTTTATAAATATTAAATGTTGTTGATTTTCTCACTTTGTCTTTATGAGTTACAACTTGTAGTTTCTATTCTGATGAGGAGTCAAGTTGGAAAGTTGATTTTATAGGTTGAGTTGTGCATTAATTTTTTTTCTATTTCTATGTTTAGTTTACATGGAATGTGAGTTTCGAGGTGCAGTTATTTTGGCAAGTGTAGATTAGCATGTGGTGATAATTGGAAACTTACCATTATGCATCTATAGTGTTTTTGGAACTTTCCATGTTGCATGCGCAGTCTTTGGAAATTGATTTAGAAATGTTTATTTTATGCATTGTAAACTCATATATTGAGCATGTTGGCATATGGCTTGGGAAGATTGTTTATGGCTTCTAGTGTTGTCATTGATGGTAACTGAAGTCATTATCTCGATCCATAGATTAGGATCTACTCATACTGGTAGGAAATGTAGAAATCAATGTGTTATCGACATAAAGCATGAAGAACAGGGTATTCGGTCAGGTAGTTGATCTGTATGCTTCACTGGATCATCATTTTGTGTTGTGGACCCCCAAGATAGTTTGTAAAGCATGTTTTTCACCTTATTTGTAAGATTTATGGTGTTGCAGTAGTCGGTGTACAGGTTAAGAGATTTGGTAGAATGATTTTTTGTTTATTTGTTCATTGTGGCTGACTCAGTGAATGTAGCATGTCACAGATGTGTAAGGAGTAGTTGTTTAATTGTTTCTAAGTTTGAGAATATTGTTTTGGGTCCCAGCTATGTCTTAGATAACTTGTGTGAGTGCGCATTAAAGATTGCTCATGATTTGAGCCGACTGTTGGAGAATATTTCATGTTTTGTAAAATCCAACTTGAAGCGATGAAATATTTGTTAGTGGATATATATATATATGGAATCAGAAATTCATTTTGGTGTGTGAATGGTGTGGTGATAAGGTGTGTGTGTGTGTGAAAAAGTACATAGTAGTTGTATGAGCGTACATCAAAAGATCTCTGAGTAAATTTTTTGTTGTGCAGTAGAAGGTATTTGTGTAGTAGAGCAGAGCAGAGTAGAGAAGAAGTGTGAATTGGACAAAAGGTCCAAAATCTATTTTATGTGCTCCATTGGAACTAAATCCAGGAATTTGTAGATGCTATCTTCTTAGTTCAATTTTTGTTGTAATCACAAACACTTTGTAAGGCAGTGAACCTTCTTTATTTTGAGCAGTGAGCTCTAGGTAGTGTGCCTGAATGCAAGTGCATTTCCTTTTGTTCATACTTTTAACAGAGTATAAATTTTGGATTAATATCCACCGTGGTTTTTCCCTTAATAGGGTTTCCATGTAAAAATATTGGTGTTATGGGGCTCTGATTATCTTATTCATGTGCTTTCATCTTTATTTTTGTTTATGTGCTGCAAATAGTTTATGATCATAATTAATTGTTTGAATATTGTGGAACACTAATTCACCCCCCTCTCTATGTTCCCCGAGTCAAAAAATTGGTATCAGAGTAAGGTTCCTCTATAGAAGTTTAATAGCTTGAGGTGGATCTTGAATTGCAATGGAATTTGGTGATATTCAACAACTTATGGCAAAACTTGATGATCTTAATCAGTCTAAAGCAAAAGTCATGGAATTAAGAGAAAATCTTGTGGATGTTGAAAAATTCATTCAATCATTGAAGGATAAAATCAATGAGTCAAGAGAGAAGAGGAAGGAACTTTGTGATCAACTAAAGTAGAAAGAGATTAAAATTTTGGAAGATATTCACTTGAATCAAACCCTAAAAGAGATAACTGGACAATGTGAAAAAATTGCTAGAGACAATGCTACTCTGAAGCTTGAGATGGAATCTATGGCGATAAAGCTAACTAAGGAGATTGAAGAAAGGAATAAGAATGAGGAGAATCTGGCACAATCTTTAAAATAAAAATCTAAGGAATGTAGTAGAGTCAATAGTGGATTCATTCAGATGGAAATCAAACTACAACAATCCAAAAATAATGAACAAGAGCTTGAGAGACAGATAGTTATTCTCAGAGATGAACTCACTATTGCAAATGAAAACAAGGAGAAGTTTAGGATTAGTTCTGCTAAGCTTGATGAGCTAACTAAAGGACAAAAGAATTCAAATGACAAGAGAGGTCTTGGCTATGAGAAAGGAGAAAGCTCCAAATCTTAACACAAGGATTCCAGACAAGGAAATCAGGTGAACAAAGGCAGAAGATATTTGGTAAGACAACCCAATGCTCAAAAGTTTAATGGTTACTGCTTTGTTTGCAACAAATTTGGTCATATGGCTTCTTAGTGTAGAAGTAAAATAAATTCAAGTAGTCCATCATTTCTTGGTCATTTTTTTAGTTGTAATAAGTTTGGTCACAAGTCAATTGAATGCAGAAGTATGTATGTCAATGTTAAATGCTACACCTATAGAATATTTGGGCATGTTGCTAATCAATGCAAATCAGGAGGAAATCAATGGAATGAGAGGTCTAGAATGAGAAATATGGTGTGTTACAATTGTAATAGACTTGGTCACATTGCAAGATTCTGTAGGAATAGAAACATGGATAGAAGAGGTTTGACATACAGAGGAATAATTTCATAGAAAGATGACAAATGAAAAGGAAAAGTGTATGTGGAAGATATAAGAGATTAGATGAAGAAAACATGGGTAAATAAGAGTGAATCTGATGAAGGAAATACGCCCGTACCAGAAGCACCCTCCATTAATCCCTTCAGAAATTAATCTTAGGCCTTGGCCTAGGGGGAGTTTTTCAAAGAAAAATATTTTGATCCCCTGTCGGTAGATGGCACAAAAATGTAGGAAATTGTTAGTAGCTAAGATATAATTTTTCAAATGCATCAGTGATCACTTTTGCATAAATATGAAAAATAGAGGATATGCAGATAAATTTTTCTCTTGCTATTTGAGAAAATAGAGTTACCGGAACTCCTAGGGAAAATTATTTAATGCAGCCAAAAGGTTAGGTGTGAAAAGTTATAAAAAGGTTGTTTGGAACCCTCATTTGTCACCTTGGGCTGAAGAAGAAGAGAAGGAGAGCCTCTGCAACAAAATTTTGAAGGAGTCAAGAAAATTTGGTAACGAATTCACCAGGTATTTCTGATTGCTTGTTGAATTCCTAATCCTATGCTCAAAAGAAAACTTTGTTTGATATGGAAAGAAAAATGAAGCAAATCAAAGGAACAATGAATTTGGATGAATATAGTAGTAGGAAGATTAGGGATGTAAGAAATTTATTGCCAGCTAGTGAATTGAAGTGGCTTGAAGGTGCAAAACATAAGAGTTTGGACATTTGGAATGAATTTCCTTATTTCGTCAACACAGAAGTGGTTTGGTTTATCTTGAATAGATTGGATGATGATATCCTTACTCTAGATAAACCTTATCAAATTTCAAAAGAGGTAATAAAAAATCTAACAGGATTATGCAATGTTGGTGTTGTCCCAAAAAAGAAGTTGATTCCATTGAATTCAAAACCCTAACCAGAGTAACCAGAGATCAAAGGGCTCTAGTAATTTCAACGATCAAAGATCCAATAATGAGGTACATTGCAAATGGAATTTCATATAAAATTTTCTTCAGAAACAGGGAAGGCACAACCTTGACAGGCGCAGTATATATTGCTCACAAAATGATAATGGAAGATGAAGACTTTGATCTATGTGTATTGTTGAAGGATCAATTGATGGAAAATGTGCATTTGACGAAAGATGCAGACTATGCCTTCTAGTTTGGTACTCTAGTTATATGCATTATGATGTATTTTATAAATTGCTTGCCTCAGAATGATAATGTGGTGTGGAAGGAAAATGAACCCATTTGTAAGAAAATTTATAAACATTTCAATTCTCTAAAAAATGGTGAGAAAGTTTATGAAAGTTTCTTTAGAGAGTTGCTAGGAAAGTTTGGAATAGTTGGCATCTCCCCTCCGGTAAGAGCAGTTGAAGTTGGGTCCTCTTCCAGTAAGGTGGAGAAGAAGAAAATGGCTCAAGATTTTGTAGATAACTTTTCCCTGACACTCAAATCTCCAAAATTTGAAGGAAAAGGAAAAGAGCAGGTAATTGTGGATATACCAGATGAAGATTTTGATGATTACACTCCTAGAGATGAACCAAAATCAGTGGAACCAAATGTGATGATAGCAGAAGAAAGCGATGAAGAAGGTGCTCTATTCAAGACAAAGATATTGAAAATTGTTCAGGAGGAAGATGGAATGAAAAATATTTTTGGCATATGGTTAAACGGACCATCATATAAACATGATGTTATTGAGGACACTCTAGGAAGTTACTTTGTGCACAACATTGAATTGGAAAGTTTGTATAATGTACTTCTAGAAGAATTGATTGCATGCATCAAGGAGGATATGGCCTTTGTGCCTCTAGACAAAAAAGAGGAAGAAATAATTTTACATATAAAAGAGAAGTTGAGGTTGTCTCTTACCAAGATGAAAAAGAAAATTAATATGTTAAGGAAATGCATTGACTAAGAAAATAAGGTCTACAATTATTGTCTTCGGTGGCCTCATGTGGTTGGAAAATACAAGGACAAGCTGGAACAAATTGAGAGTGAATTGATTAAAATCGATCAGGATTGCAATATGTTTCAAGACCAAGATGGAGTAGTAAAGAAAAAAATTCATGAGTTGTAGGCTAAGCATGCAAAGGTCCACTTTGCCAGAAACACTCTTATGGACACTTTCTGGAAAGTGAAGGATCTAACTGAATGTAGATTGGAGCAGTAAATTGAGATTTTGAAGAAGGGAGAAAAGTTGGAAGAAGCAATTACAATTCCAAAGTCCCTTATCTAGATCATTAACCAAACATTAGAAAATAACAGTTTGTTAATCATTATTGGGATTGTTGTAGATGCCTAGAAGAAATTTCTTCTAGAAGTAAAAAATAAGTATAAAATAATTTTTTGATTTGTGCAACAGTTGCACTTCAAATTTTGAAATTTTGAAAGGGGGAGTGAGAGATTATTAAAGAATATATTTTTCATTGATGTCAAAGGGGGAGAAGACCAGTGAAAAATTCTTTATCATTCTAAAGGGGAGCAATGCTTTGTTGTGTTTTGAAATTTTGAGTTTTGACTCCGACACTTAGTCATTTTTCACTAAGTCCTGCCATCAATGCCAAAGGGGGAAATTGTTGGCATATGGATTGGGAAGATTGTTTATGGATTCTAGTGTTGTTATTGATGGAAACTAAAGTCATTATCTCTGTCTAAAAATTAGGATCTGCTCATACCGGAAGGAAATGTAGAAATCAGTGTGTTACTAGCAGAAAGCATGAAGAATAGGGTATCCGGTCAGGTAGTCCATCTATATGTTTTACCAGATCATCATTTTGTGTTGTGGACCCCCAGGAAAGTTCTTCAAGTGTGTTACCTTATTGGTAAGCTTTATGGTATTGCAATAGTCAGTGTACGAGATAAGAGATTTGGTAGAATGATTTTTTATTTATTTGTTCATTGTGGCTAACTCAATGAATGTAGCGTGTTACAGATGTATAAGGAGTAGTTGTTTAATTGTTTCTAATTTTGAGAACATTTTTTTTTGGTCCCAGATATGTCTTAGCCAACTTGTGTGGGTGCACATTAAAGATTGCACATTATTTGAGCCGACTATTGGAGAATATTTCATGTTTTGTAAAAGTTGACTTGAAGCGATGAAATCTTTGTTAGCGGATACATATATGGAATCGATAATTCATTTTGGTGTGTGAATGGTGTGGTGAGAAGGTGTGTGTGTGCGAAAAATTATAGAGGAGTTGTATGAGTGTAAATTAGAAGATTTGTGAGTAAATATTTGGTTGTGTAGCAGAAGGTATTTGTGTAGCAGAGCAGAGCAGAAGTGTGAATTGGAGAAAAGGTCTAGAATCTGTTTTATGTGATTCATTGGAACTGAATCCAGGAATTTGTAGATGTTATCTTCTCAGTTCAATTTTTGTTGTAATCACAAACACTTTGTAAGGCAGTGAGCCTTCTTTATTTTGAGCAGTGAGTTCTAGGAAGTGTGCCTGAATGCAAGTGCATTCCCTTTTGTTCATACTTTTAATAGAGTATAAATTGTGGATTAATCTCCACCATGGTTTTTCCCTTAATAGGGTTTCCACATAAAAATATTGGTGTTATGGGGATTTGATTATCTTGTTCATGTGCTTGCATCTTTATTTTTGTTTATGTGCTGCAAATAGTTTATGATCAGAATTAATTGCTTGAATATTGTGGAACACTGATTCACCCCCCCTCTCAGTGTTCCCTGAGTCCAACGACCACTTGTGTATTTTTGAGTTGTATGAGATTGTGTTGAGATACTATTATGCTACCAAATTTACTCCAGAATTGTAACACAGATAAACTCTTGTAGAAGCTTGCATTGCAAGCATATTGTAACTGTTGTTTACAGATAATACATTGTTCAGGATTTTGGAGTGTGGGGTTCTTTTTCTAAAATATTTTTACCAATGTACATTTGGTGTTATGTGTTTTATTGTATCTCCGATGTAGTTTATTTTTACTTGTTAAGTGCATCTTCTTTATTGTAATTGAATAAGGGTTTGAAATTGTCAAAATTTGCACATTATCTCCTTTGATTGATTAGTGTTGGAAGCTTTTCTCCATACTTGGCTTCCTTTCAATTGGTATTAGAGCCTGATCACCTTTGTTTCCTATTGTGGGTTAAAGTTTTTTTGTAATGATCTTATTTGAGTGGTAGCCTATTGCAAAAATTTTGTGTTGACCCTATTGCAGGAAGGAGATGGCAAGCACATCTAGTAGAATTGAGATAGAGAAGTTTAACAGAGGCAACTTTGAGCTATGGAAGCTCAAGATGGAAGACATACTAGTAGACTATGATTTGTGGATAGCTGTTTCTAGAACTATGCCAATGGGCATGAAACAAGAAGATTGAGATTTGATGGGTCGGAAGGCTAATGGTTTGATAAGAATTTGTTTAGCTGATTTAGTACTCCTAAATGTTCATGAAGAAAATATTACTACACTTCTTTGGAAGAAAATTTCTCAAATTTATTAGGCTAAATCCCTTGTAAATAAGTTGTTTTGATGAAAGAAGATGTATTCTTTGTGGATGGAGGAAGGAGGATTTGTCGCAAATCACCAGAATGCATTCAACATGCTTGTTGCCCAGTTGAACTCTATTGGTGTGAAAATGGAGGAGGATTGTTGCATGACTTTGTTGTGTTCGCTATCGGATTCATGGGACCACCTTGTCATGGCCATTGGAAGTATCACTACCACCCTTAATATGGATGAAGTGGTTGTGTCATTGCTATCTAAAGAGATGTAGAGGAAATATTTTGAAATGGCTGAGACTCTAGTTGTTCAAGGAAGAACAAAAGAAAAAGGAAAAAAGAAGAAAATGAAGCAAGAAAAGTCAGAATCCAAATCTTGTGGGAGATCCAAGTCTCCTAGTAAGACCAAGGAGAAATGTTGGAATTGTGGAAAACCTGGTCATTTCTGTAAAGATTGTAAGGAGGAGAAAAGAAGAAAAATAAGACATTCTTTGATTCCAAATTTGACAAATCCTCTTAGGTTGATGCAGATGCTTTTGTTGTTGCCTTGGAAATGCATGCATTGTAAGATGTGTGGTTGATAGAATATGGTGCTTCTTTCCACATGAATTCACATCGATATTGGTTTTCTAAGTATGAAAGCCATGATGGTGCGAAGGTGTACCTGGGTGATGACTATCACCTAAATATTGTTGGCCATGGAAGAGCTAAGATAAGATTCCCAGCTGGTAGAGTGAAGAGGATCAATGGTGTCTTGCATATCCCTGGTTTGGCACGAAACCTTATTTTTGTAAGTAAGTTGAATGATGTGGGTGTGTAATTTTTTTTCTTGAATGGAGGATGCAAGATGACAAGAGGAGCTATGGTGCTTGCTAAGGGTGTTCAAATAGGCACTTTGTTTCAGCTGGATGCATGTATAGTTTAGTGCAATAGTTCTTCTATGGAAAAGAAGAAAATAACTTTTAAGTCACTATCCTCACCATTGGAACCAACAAAAAAGAAGAAAGTTTCATCTACTTCTAATGGTCATGCTTTCTGGGTACCCAAGGGTGCTCATGCTTTGGAGATGAAGTTACCTGCTGAGAAGATAATGCTTTGGCACCAAAGACTTGGTCACATTGGTGAAAAGGATTTAAGAACCCTGAAAAGTAAATGCCTTGTTGAGGGGCTTTATTATTGTAATCTTGAGTTTGATTTTTGTGAACATTGTATTTATGGAAAGAAAAACCGTGTTCAATTTTATCACAGTTCTCAAAAATCTTCTGGGGTTTTGGACTATGTGCATTATGATGTTTTTGGTCTTGTAAATGTTCCTTATTAAAAAATATATATTTTGTCTCTTTCATAGATGATTACAGTAGAAGGAATTTTTTTATTTTCTTAGAAGTAAATTTGAAGTCTTTAGTTAGTTTAAGGAGTTTAAGGCCTTGGTAGAAAATCAGACTGGTAGGAAGATAGAGTGTTTGAGGACTAACAATGGTGGTGAGTTTTTCTCCGTAGAATTTGGTAAGTTTTGTAAATAAAATGGGATTGAAATGCATAAGACAACTCCATATACCCCTCAGAAGAATGGAGTTGCAAAGAGAATGAAAAAGATGCTAATGGAGAGGGCTAGGAGTATGCTAAGTGCAGTTGGCCTTGAGCAAAAGTTCTTGGCTGAAGCTATTTCCACTACATTCTATCTGGTAAACAGATCTCCTACATCAAATCTTATTGATAAGACACCCGCTAGTACAAAAACAACAATATATGATTAAAAAAATACTAAAAACTGCATATAAATGACCAAACATGATCATGTGACCATTAGTAGTTTATTTCTAGTCATTTATAACATGACCAAATTGATGACTAAACCATTTTTAGTCATTTATTGGTTGTTTTGATTGATTGATTTGGTAGTATATTTAGTCGTTGATTTAGTCATTGACTATTGTAAACTTGTTGGATGTTGTTGATATGTGGTTGTCATTGATGTCAACACTATTGGAATTAATGTCTTTAAGGCTGTATATATCGAGGATATTGAGAAAATTGTAATAAAATAAGTTGCAAGTTGTTTATGATGCAATGAAGTTCAATATGGTGGCTAGCTCAGTATATTGATGATAAGAAGTTGTGGATTAATGATTTTGCTGACAAGTATATCTAGTTTATCCAAATGAAGTTTCAGAGGTTCACATGAAGATTTGATTGAGTTATGAGTATCTGTGTTATGATAGCTGTTTTGTTGCTTCAGCTGGTATTCCTGAAAGAAGATTATGTGATTCTAGTAAGTTGAGTTGTTGTGGATGCTTCTATGGTGATTCATGATGCTTTTGGATGTTTCTAGATCGTGTTATATCTGTGTTGTACATCTGAATTGATCGTTGTGCTTGCGATTGAAGATTTTCTTTTGTGAGTTCATTTTTTCATGTTCATGGCCGACAAGGTGATTGTAGCATGTTTTGGATCTTCGAGGCATAATTTTTGAACATGTTTCATGTTTGAGGATGTTGTTTTGGGTCCTTATTATGTTGTGGCCGACATTGTTTGGTTCGCATTGATAAATTGTTTATTGATTTGGACTGACAGTTTGTACATATTTTATATTTTATTGGGCCAACATGTAGTTGATGTTATTCTTGGTTGCAGATATATATGATCAATTGGTTATACCATTTGAAGGTAGTGGTGTGCGAGAGGTGTGTGTATTGTGTACGAATAATGTTCTAATATTTTGAAGGAAGAAATAAAGTATGAAGAAGAGAGTAGATTTTTTGTGCTTAACAAGAACTATAATTAGACATTAGTAGATGTTATTTTCTCAATTCAAATCTTCTAGATGTAATCCAAATGTTTATGTAAGACCACTAGTCTTCCTTTAGGTAGTAAGCCTTTTTGTATTTGAGTAGTGAGCTCTAGGCAGTGTGCCTGATTGCATGTGCATTCCCCATTTGAAATTATTCCATACTTTTAACAAGGTATAATCTTGTGGACTAACCTCAACCATGGTTTTTCCCCTAATAGGGTTTCCACGTGAAAATCTTGGTGTTATGTGTGTTTTTGATGTGGTGATGGTTTATGCTTTCATGTTTATTTATCAGATTTGAGAATAATTTTAATAAGCATAATTTCTATGACAACTGATTCACCCCCCCTCTCAGTTTTCTGCCCTTGTGTTTCCAACAATTGGTATCAGAGCAGGTTCCTTGGAAGAAGTTTAATAGCTTGAGGTGATCCAGAAGGGCAACATATAAGAAGTATAGTCCAAGATTTGATGGAACAAATTATTCTCTGTGGAAGACTCAAATGGAGTGTCATTTGAGATGCATTGGTGAACCTTACTAGAACATTACAAAGAATAGGTATATCATCCCACAGAATGGTCCTTCTACTACAGGCAAGATTAAGGAAGCCGATTACAATATCAGGGCTAAGGAAGCATTGTTGAGTGCTCTGACTAATTCCAAGATGACAAATGTAATGGAGCTAAAGACTACTTATGAGATCTAGAAAAAGTTGGAAACTTTGTATGAAGGTGATACCCATGTGAAGATTGCTAAGCTACAATGTTTGAAAGGGAAATATGAAATGTTGAAAATGTGTGAAGATGAGAACATCACTTCTTTTATGTAGAGAGTGAATGAGCTTGTGTGTAATATTAGATGTGTTGGTGGAACATTGGAAGAATCAGAGATTGTTGCTAAAGTGCTAAGATCCCTACTTGTTGCATACAAATACAAAGTACTATTATTGAGGAGATTCAAACTGTGACAAATGCAACCAAAGACATGTTGATTGGTAAGCTTGCTTCTTTTGAGTTATGTGAGTTTGGTGATTCTCTTCCTAAGATATAATCTGCATTCAAATCTACTATCTCTAGAAAAGATAAGCAAAGATATGATTTGGGAGAAATTTCTTCTAGAAACTTGTCCAAGTATGAGTAGGAAATGAGAAATATTGAAGAAGACGAGAGAAAACTAGATGAGCTTGGAGCACTTATTGTCAAGAGGGTTCCCAGAGGAGAAGGTAAGTATAAAGGGAAGTTTCCACTTAAATTTTTTTCATGCAATAAGATAGGTCATTTTTCCTCAAGGTGTCTAGAAAGAGTTCCTAAGCCAAGACCTAACAAGCCTAGATTCCAAAGAAAGTGTTATTATGTTGTTGATGAAGGTGTGACAGATGATGAATCTGATAAAGGGAATGTAAGTGAGGATGAATGGGTATTTATTGCTATCAGGGAAAATGATCCAGTTTCTACTAAATTTGGTAGTTGCATGAATGTGGAAAAATCTCTAGTTGCTAGAGTTGAAGAAAAAGATGAATGGGTGATTGACAATGGATTCTCTTATCACATGATAGGTGATAAAAGTAAATTTGTGAGCTTGGAAAATTATGATGGTGTTGTAATATTTGGTGATGATAAAGTTGGTATAATCCATGGTAGAGGACCCATTTCTCTTGATGGTAAGAATAATACTGATAATGTTCTATATGTGGAAGGATTGAAGCATAATATTTTAATTGTTGGAAAAATGGTTGACAAGGGATACAATATTCAATTCAAGGATGGAAAGTGTGGAATATTGGGGAGTTCTGAAAATGTGATTGCATTTGGTACAAAAGAAAAAGGTAATATTTTTCACCTGAGTGTTGCTAGTAAAAGTTGTATGATTGCTCAAGTTGATGAAAGTTGATTGTGGCATAGGAGACTGTGTCATGTAAACTTTGACAATATTATCAAGATAAGCTCTACTCAGGAAGTGAGAGATCTTCCTAAGTTGATAAAACCTACTAATACCATATGCAAGGAATGTTAGTTAGGGAAGCAAACTAGAGTTTCGTTCTGGAGCAAACAACATTGTTCAAATGAAGTGTTGGAGCTTGTGCATACTGAATTGTGTGGTCCTTCTAGAGTTAGAAGTTTACAAGGAGATATGTATTTCATGCTACTTATTGATGATTATTCTAGAAATATGTGGGTTACTTTCTTGAGGGAAAAATATGAAGCTCTAGAGAAATTCAAGATTTTTAAGGCTATAGTTGAGATAGAGACATGTTTGAAGATTAAATTTTTGAGATCAGATAGAGGTGGTGAATTCAATTCTGGTGATTTTAATTCTTTTTGTGAAGAGCATGGAATAAAGAGACAATTATCTGCCCCACGAGCCCCTCAGAAAAATGGAGTTGTGGAAAGGAAGAAAAAGATAATTCAAGAAGTTGCTAGGACAATGATGTTGGAAGGAAATGTTCCTCATATCCATTGGAGAGAAGCTGGAGAGAAGTTGTGATTACTTCCATTTACACTCTCAACCAGGTACATGTCAAAGGTGATACTGGTAAGACTCCTTATGAGCTATAGTTTGGTCATAAGCCTAATATTAGATACTTCAAAATCTTTGGGAGTAAATTCTATATCAAAAGAGATGAAGTTATAGGAAATTTTGATGCTAGAAGTTATGAAGGAATCTTTTTTGGTTATTCTACTAAAAGTAAGGCCTATCGGTGCTACAACAAGAGATTGAGGAAAGTAGTTGAAAGTGCTAATGTCAAGGTTGATGAAGACACAGTTAGACCATCCAGAACCTGTAAATATGATTCAGGCAATTAGAATGATAGTTCAGATAAAGGAAAGAAATTTCAAACTCAAAATAAAGTTCAAATCCTTCTGGTGAATCAGGAAAATCAAGAGGAAGGAACTAGTCAAAGTACAGAAGTGAGATCACAAGAGCCTGAAGTTCAAGAACATCCTAAGACTCCAAGGTATGTAAGACTGAATCATTCAGAAGATTAGATTATAGGTGATAAGAACAAAGGTGTTCAAACTAGGAGAAGAATTGCAGAAGAATACTGTTTGATCTCAAAGACTAAGCCTAATAGTGTCAATGAAGCATGCAAAGATGAAAATTGGGTGGAAGCAATGAAAGAAAAACTACTGCAAATTGAGAAGAATGATACATAGATTCTTGTTCCTAGACCTAAGGACAAAAATGTAATTGGATCTAAATGGGTCTTTCAGAACAAATTGAATGAGCAAGGTGAAGTTGTTAGAAACAAAGAAAGACTTGTGTGTAAAGGATATTCTCAGATGGAAGGAATTGAATTTGAAGAAACTTTTTCTCCTATTGCTAGGATTAAAGTTGTGAGACTATTTCTTGCTTATGTCGCTTACAAAAACTTCAAGGTTTATCAGATGGATGGCAAGTCAACATTTCTAAATGGTGAACTAGAAGAAGAAGTGTATATTGAGCAACCTGATGGATTTCAATTGACTAATCAGGGAGATATGGTTTGTTGGTTGAAGAAAGCATTTTATGGACTTAAGCAAGCCCCAAGAGCATGGTATGCCATATTGGACAAGTATTTACTGAAGCTTCGATTTAATAAAGGTGTTGTTGATATTAATTTGTATTTCAAGATTGATCATGATAAAGATTTGATTGTTGAAGTATTTTTTGATGATATCATTTTTGGAGGAGATGATAGTTTGTGCATGAAGTTTGCTAATGAGATGTAGAGTGAGTTTGAGATGTCTATGATTGGAGAAATTAAATTCTTTTTTGGAATTGCAAATTACTCAGCTAGATAGAGGGATCTTTATATCTCAGTCCAAGTATGTGAAAGAATTGATAAGGAAGTTTGGTATGGAGGATTCAAAGCCAGTTGGTACACCTATGGTGACTGGATGTAAGTTGACACAAGATGATGATTCTCCTAAAACAAATCAAACTAGATACAGATCCATGATTGGTGGATTGCTCTATTTGACTCAAACTAGACCTGATATCATGAATGTTGTATGCATTGTTGCAAGATTTCAAGCTAATCCTAAGGAATCTCATGTGATAATCATGAAGAGGATTTTTAGATACGTGAAGGGGACAATTGATTTTGGCCTATGGTATCCTAAAGAAGGTGATCTTACTTTGAGTGCTTTTACTGATGTTGATTGGGAAGGAGATGTGGATGACTTAAAGAGTACCAGTGGTGGTGCATTTTTCTTGGGAAAGAAGCTGATTTCATGGTTAAGTAAGAAGAAAAATGCCATTTCTTTATCTACTACAGAGGCTGAATACATTGTTGCTGCTAACAATTATACTCAAGTATTGTGGATGAAGTAGATGTTGAAAGATATCAGAGTTGTGTATGATGAATCTATTACTATATTTTGTGATAATTCAAGTGCAATTAACATTTCTAAGAATTTGGTACTACATTAAAATACCAAGCATATATCTATCAAGTTTCACTTTTTGAGAGAGAAGGTGAGTCAAAAGGAAGTCAGATTGGAGTATGTTCCCACTAAGGAACAAATTGCAGATATATTTAATAAGCCTTTGCCTACAGATACTTTTGGACATCTCAGAGGGAAGCTAGGGATGATTACCCCTCCTAATTAGAATTAAGATGCATTGACTTGCATTAGTCTGTGCATTTCATAGTCATATCTTGATCTAGATTGATGTTGTGGTGGCTATTACTCAAGGGGAGTAGTCATATGTTCAAAGCTTGTGTGGAGCGAGATATTGTGTATATTTTTCATTGATGTCAAAGAGGGAGAAGAGTCATGTGAAAAATTGTGAAAAGAGTTAAGGAGAAAAGAGTCAAAATCTAAGGGGGAGAAAGTGCTAAGAGAAAGTTGTGTTGATGGTGTTTTTCACATCATGTGTTGCCATCAATGCCAAAGGGGGAGATTGTTGGATTTTTTTGATATTTGTTATCATTGGTGTCAACACTATTGGCATTAATGTCTTTAAGGTTGTATATGTCAAGGATATTGAGAAAATTGTAATAAAATAAGTTGCAGGTTGTCGGTGATGCAATGAAGTTTAGTATGGTGGATCGCTTAGTATATTAATGATAGGAAGTTGTGGATTAAAGGGTTTGTTGAAAAGTATATCTAGTTTATCCACATGAAGTTTTAGAGGTTCGCATGAAGATTTGATTGAGTTTTGAGTATCTGTGTTCTGATAGTTGCTATGTTGCTTCAGCTGGTGTTCCTGAAAGAAGATGATGTGATTCTAGTAAGTTGAATTGTTGTGAAAGCTTCTGTGGTGATTCATGATGCTTGTGGATGTTTCTAGATCATGCTCTATCTATGTTGTATGTCCACATTGATCGTTGTGCTCATGATTGGAGATTTTCTTTTGTGAGGTCATGTTTTTCATGTTCATGGTCAACAAGGTGATTATAGTGTGTTGTGGATCTTTGAGGCATAATTTTTGAAGGTGTTTCATGTTCAAGGATTTTGTTTTGGGTCCTTACTATGTTGTGGTTGACATTGTTTGGTTCACATTGATAAATTGTGTAGACATGGAAAATATACCGACATACTTGATCCCAATTACTAACACCATTTCATCTCAAATGACCTTCTCAACTTATCATCACTCTTCATCCCTTAATCAGATAAATAGTCATTTATCTGATTAAGTCATTCTCTCTTGTTAATTAAATCAATCAATCTAATCTAACTAACCCTAAGTCACTATTTATTTAAATAATTCATTTTATTTGATTAAATTTCTAAAGTCACCCTATTAAATTAAATAAATTAAACCTTGTTTAATTTAATCTAACATCATCCCCTTTAGTTAAATAAATCAAATCCTTTATTTAATTAAATCTAAATCACATTCTTCTCATCCTTTGATTTAAATCAACCCATAAATCTAAATCAAATAGTCACATCATCTAATCCCTCATTAAATTAATTAAACCTTGATTAATTTAATCCTAATCTCTAAATTTCTCTAGATTTTTCCAGTTGCACATGAAATACATTTAATGGACAATTTGAGCAAGTTTACTATACTCAATTTTATCCTCAAGCATATCTATTTTCATCAATCTTATCAAGGTCTTAGCTAGGTTATGCAAATTTTTCATCATGGAGCTCAAGTTAATCTTCAACAAAGTGGATCAACCTTCGTCACTCATCAAAATTGCATCATAGGAGTTGGGAAAGGGCCAATTTTCACATCAAATTGGCACCAATTCCCCCATGGGATCAAGAGTTTGCATGCTTAATTAGGATTTCATTACTTTTTCATTGTGTTCTTCATTCTTATTTCCTATTTTGAGAATTGTTAATAGATTTCATGGGGAATCTTGATTCTCATTTGCATTATATCTAATGATGTGTTTGTTTATTGTGTTTACGCAGGTCTAGGATTGGGGTTCTACATTTGGGGTTCACACTCAAGCGATATGACCTTGGCCAAGAAATTGCTAAGGACGGGGTATTATTGGCCTACTATGGAAAGAGAAGCACATGACTACATCAAAATATGTCTACAATGTTAACAACATGGGGACCTCATCTATGCACCAGCTCAAGAGCTCCATCCTACTATCACACCATGGCCCTTTTCGAGATGGGGGCTTGATCTCATTGGAAAAATCACCCCCACCTCATCCAGTGGCCATAAGTTTATCATTACCACCATTGAGTACTTCACCAAGTGGGTGGAAGCCATCCACATGACATACATCATTGGAAAGTAGATATCAAAGTTCATCTTGAACTACTTAATATGTCAATACAGTGTTCCCCAAGCTATTATCTCATATAATGGGACACTTTTCAAGAATCAGGATGTTCATGAATTTTGCAACAAATTCAAAATCCAACATTGCTTTTCCACTCCATATTATCCCCAAGGAAATGGCAAAGTAGAAGCCACCAATAAAACCATTTTGAAGATCCTTAAAAAGACAGTCAATGATGCAGGTCATGACTAGCATCTGTAGGTAAATCCCACCCTCTAGGCCTATCAAACTAGCATTCACACACCCATAGATTCCACCCCATTTTCCCTAGTCTATGAATTAGAAGCCATATCACTGCAAAACCTCATCACAGATGAATAATACCGAGTATCAAGACTGAATGAGCTGGAGCTGCTAGATGAGTGGTATATGGAAGCATTAAACCATTTGTAGGTTTATCAAAACTTACTCAAGAGGAGCTATAACAAGAATATCAGGAGTTGGGCATTCAAGGTCAGAGAACTTGTCCTAAAGGAGAATTAGAAGAACATTTCAAATCCAAATGGAAAAGGAAAATTTGAATGCAACTGGTTGGGACCATTTATCATCACAGCGAGCTATAAGTTAGGAGCATATCAGTTATCAACACCTGAAGGGGAACCCCTACAGGAGCCCGTGAACAACTCCCATCTTAAAACAATTTATGCCTAGTCTTGCAAGGTATAAAACCAAAAAATTAAAAAAGTCAAAAAATGTCTTGAAAAATGGTCTCCCTGATGAAAACCTAGAAAATAGGCATCATGGTGCCAAAAAAAATCCAAAAAAATCCAAAAAAATTAGAAAAAAGATTAAAAAAAAATAAAGAGAAAAATCATCCTCTAGTGAAAACCACTTCGGTGGCGCTTTGGGAAAGCACCTTGGTGAAAACCTGGCAAATATGTGCGTTGTGTAAATAAACACTTTCCATCCACCAAGACCTTCACAACTTGTTTTGCATCATTCATCACCCATCCATTGTGCTTCCATCATCTACCGCATTCCATATCCCCATCCATCATCCATTTGACATCTGCATCATAGCTTGGTCATGTGTTCGTGTCATGATCCCTCCTAGTACTACGCAACCCATTCTCAAGGTCAGTTTGTCCTGCCTTTATCAGAGTAGTCTATTGCATCACACTAGGGGCATGTCCTCATCAAATCAGATTTGTATATGTTCTTGAAGTCCTCAAAATCAAAACATCCAAAAAACATCATAAAATCTAAAAAATCCAAAAACTAAGTAGGAGGTATTTTTCCACAGCGTGTCAAATTATGATATTGCTATCAAGATTCAACCGTGTAGTTTCGAGTCAAACTCATTGACCCATGTTTCATGAGTAGTGGTTCACTAGAACCCATCTCTCATGATATCGAATGGTCCACTTAGCACTCATTGCATCTAGGTGATGCTCACAGCTTGAGCTGGAGCAGTACCAGGATGGGTGACCTCCCAGGATGGACCAGTGCTTCACCTCTGTGAGCATCACCTAGATGCAATGAGTGCTAAGTGGACCATTCGATATCATGAGAGATGGGTTTCGGTGAACCACTACTCATGAAACATGGGTCAATGAGTTTGACTCGAAACTACACGGTTGAATCCTGATAGCAATATCATAAATCCAAAAACATCAGAAAATCAAAAAATCCAAAAACATTCAAAACATATCAAAATCAAAAAATAGGTCAAAATTCAGTCAAAAAGTCAAAAACAGACTCGTCTTGTCGAACTTCGAGTCTTTGAGCCTTGAATGTAGGAAAGGTTGATCTTTGATCATCCCCCGAGACACTTAGGTCAGTCCTTTTGGAGTCTATCATAATAAACTGGCAATCCATAAGTTCATATCTCATAAATAATCAAGTCTATGTCAGTCGAACTACGTGGTCTTTGTGTGTATAACGTAGGCAAGGCTAATTTTTTGATCAACCCATGAGGCCCCTAGAATAGGTCTTTAGGTTGGTCTCTTGGTCAAAATCTTAGAAAACCCCAAAAAAATTGAAAAAATGTGAAAATCAAAACATTTGTAAAATATTGAAAATACCAAAAATAGCCTCAAAACAATTCAGAAAACTCCAAAAACATCCAAATATTTGAAAAAATCCATCCATCCTCATCTCACTTTCACCCACAATAAACATCACTCATAATAAACAATCCTCATCCTCAACCTTTGGTAAAACAGTCAGAAACAAGTCTACTTGATCAAAAGTGGAAACTCAAATGTCAAAGTCTCAAGTCTAGGTTAGTAAGTAAACAAGTTGGTCAACTCTTTGTGTCAATAGCCTATCATCCAATCAATCCCATATCAATCATCTAATATCGTCATGTCCTAGGATGCATCCTTCCTACAATGGACATCAACATCAGGCATCGTCATAGTTTAGTCTTGGCTAGTGATATTGAAGAACATTAGCTTGTTTTTTTAATTTATCTTTGTCTTTTGACTTATCTTTTTGTGCCCATTTCAATGACCTCTCGATGATGTCCCAAAACAAAGGGATTTAGAGAGAAAGCAATGGGGAAATGATCATGATATTTTTATATGTTGTGCTTATCGAATATTCTTGTAATATAACCTTGTTCATACGTGCTTTGCTTGGTTTGTAGGGAGGGTGTTTTAGGTGTCTTGTTGACCACATAGGAGGGCTTGATTTTCTATGTTTTGGTCTGAACTACACTACAAATAAGGTTCCATATGCCAGGTATGAACAGGAGTACTCCTATCTAATTTTCAAGTCAAAGTCCATCACACTAGGTGCAACACCATCCTGGTTCTTTATACCTTGATGCATCACGCCTACTTGTGTAATCAAACATAAGGTAATTGGCCCTTTTAAAATCCCAACTCCTTGGTATGTATCATCATCATCATCATCACCTCATTTCTTGTTGGAATCTCTTTCTTTCTTCCATCCTCTTTCATGCTAACATGGTACCGTGAAATCTAATCACAAATCATTATCGTCATTCCACTCATCCTGCATCCACAAACCATTATCATATTGCATATTACATATCATATCACATAGAAAAATAATCATACCATATGCATTGCATCTCCATCATTGCATAATATAGATTGGTTATTCTAAGCATCTCATAAACCATAGCATAAACATTTCATTAATCATCCCATATAATATCACGTAACTCATAAACATCCATTGCATAATCATATGAGCATACCATGTACCTAAGCATTGTTAACAATCCATCGCATCACATGCATATGTATCATCCATTTCCATAATCAATGGACATGTCATAAAAGCATCCATTACAACATCACATATACATCACATATCATATATCAAAACATCCATTTTGCATAAACATCATATCATAACACATGCATACATCATTTCATCATGTAATCATCATAACATCATAAGTGCATATCACACATGAGAAAATTACACACATCTTATCATCCATCATGACATAATAATATAGATCCGTTAGTCTAAGCATTTGCATACCATAACATTTTGCATACATCATAAAAAGTGCATAAGAAAAGGTACGGGAAAAGAAATGCATCCATACATCATCACATAAGCATCACATAGTATCATCATCATAGCATCATAACATAGAACATCATTTCATCACATTGCACAACATATAGAAATAAGATCCATCCATAATGCATAGAAGTAGAATAGGACACATCATATCGGATAAATATCAGCTCATCTCATATATCATCAAAATAAATATACTGTCATGGTACAAAAAGAATTGGATCAAGTGTCTATCAAATATATAAGTACAAAGGTCCACTAGGCTATCAAAAATGAGCCCATGGGGCAAAAAGAATCCTATCTCTAAATCAAAATGAAGGCTAGCCCTGCTGGCTGCTTCCCTCGCTGCCTGCTCTCTCCACGCAATCCTCTATGGGTCTATGGCCTATCCTTTGTGAAAAATATGGCACCTAGGCTACCCTTGACATGGCCTGATAATAGTGCATCTTGTAGTAATCGGCCTCCTGAATGGTCTCCCTATATGAACGAAGTGGCACCATCTTCCGGGACGGGGATGCAAACATACTCTCTATCTACTGTTGCCTGCCCATCTTTGCCATTGCCTACAGCTCCACAACCTATCTTTGCTAGACTGCCTGGTCCCGCTCTGCCCACAAATGATCTCTCTTAGCTGTAAGTGCCTGTACTTGGGCCTGTAGCTGCAAAATCTGGCCATCTCTAGGGTCTAACTAAGGCCCTGGCTGCACATGTGGCTGATCCTGATCCCCATCTCTAGGCGGTGTTTGGACCCTATCCTGGTGTCCATGATCCTGGTGTGCCTGGTCTTGGTCATGCTAAACTTGATCCTGATCATCCTGTTGAGACTGATCCTGTGGCCCCCCATCATGAACTCGTTTATTTGGTGGTGGCCCACCCCCTCCCTGATCCTCATCTCTGCCCCCTCAACCTCGTCCTGCTCCTTGGCCTTTGGCCTTCCACCATATGGAAGGTGTCCCTGGCACTGTAAGCCTAAGAGGTGGCCGAAACCAATCTCTATATGCCTATATCATGCCTACATCTGCCTGAACCTAGTCATATGGCCATGGCCTAGCCACCAGCTACATGAAACTCTACACTACCTCATGTGTAGGTATATATTAGCCCCAGGAGCTCTAGCTCATCGTTTGTGCAAAAATGGCCACATACTGATCATTTGGCCTATCCTGTGGCTTGCCAAACTGCCTCTGAACCCTACCTAGTAGGTACATCTCAAGCATTGTGTGCTCCCTAACCTACATCAATCTATCCTGGTGGGTGAAGAAAAGTAGTTGTACGTCATCGTACCATGCAGGCCATCCAAGGTATGTCGGCTATGTGAACACCTGCATATCATCCAAAAATCTCCTCCAATGAGGAATTCCAACCTATGTAGTGAAAGTAAATGAAACACCACCTCTGTATCACCAGACTACTAGATCATTTGGCTCCATATCTATAGGAACAACTCTCGGATGAAGCACGACAATGTGCTCCTAGGCCTACATATGAAGCAATGTAATGCCAGCCCCAAGAGCTCAGCCATCCAGGTATGCAAACTCATGTAGATCTCTATACAACGAGGCCAACAGAACTATCCTCCAAGCATAGAATTTTTGTCGCCAAACCATGCACTCCCAAGCAATCCCCCATCTAGGACTGAAATATCGGCCCCACTGATCTGGTGCAATGAGACCTAATATAATAGCTACAATAACAAGATAGGAGGGTGACACAGAGAGCCCATAATGTTCTAACTCAATCTGAACCTTGTAGAAAAAAATCTCATCTTGGCCCATAACATCATAGCAGGCCTCCCTCCCAACATCCACATCATATATCACGTGCTCTCCATGGATGGGCAATCTATGGATCTGCCACACGTCCTCTAGTGTGACCATCGCCTCACCTATCAGGAGGTGGAAGGAGGATGTATCGCTGTGCCATCTCTCAATGAGTGCCATCAGCATACCCAAGTGTGTCTGAACGGGTGGAGCATAAGCGATATACCAAAGTCCAATAGCCCCTAGATGCTCCTATTGTCGCTTAGGCATACCCTGCAAAGAGCCAAATAGTACCCTAGACCTATACTCATGTGAATATAGTATCGTCACCTCGTCTTGCATCAGGAAAGTCACCGCTTTAAATTTCATAAAAAATCATGAACCTAATTTGTCTTGGCATACCCAAAGCAACCTCAGCATCATTGTCTGTGGGTGTGGTGCAGTTTGAAAGTTTCAAACTATGTCGCTAGGAGTCTTTGACCCTCAAAATCCACTGTGGTGTCATAGTCTGAGTGTGTGGTCTAGTTTGACCTAAACCCTAAATTGCAAAAGGGACCGGAATTTAAACCCTAATTCCAAATTGTGTCACGATGTCACTACTCATGATTGCGACATAGTTTGAGGCCGTGCGATGCCAATTTAAACTTTCCAGCGGTGCAATACAAGATTGCTCCTAAAAACTAAGTTTCCTAGCCTAATAAATGAGCATGAAAATCAAAAAATGAAGTCAGGTCAAGTTGACTCACCAGTGGTCCAATGCTAGGTAGCCTCTAGTGTGTGCATACTCTATTTGAGATGTGCCGGGGAAGCCGTCGCTGCGCCATCTTGCGAAGGGTTAGAGCTCAAAATTGCAAAATCTCTAAAGTTTGAATGTGAAAATGAATTGGAAGTGGCCCCTCAAGGCATATTTAAGCTTAAAAATTAGGGTTTTTTAACCTTGTTTGGCCGTCTAGCTAGGGTCTTGGACCCTCGACCCCATTTTCGCCTGACCAAGGGCCGTTTTGCACCGTTTTTTCTATTTTATCTCATTTTTTTGGCATTTTGGAGCCTTTTTGGACCAATCGGGCACCTTGTCCTCTTTTATCACGAGATCACTCAAAAATCCAAATTTTCATCTGATCTCTCGAGGGGGCAGTATATCAGCATGTTTTCTCTTGCCGGGGCAGCAGTGGGGCAAATTTCAAAATTGAATTTTTTTGAATTTTGATCAAGACAATTTATTCTTTGAACCAATGTAATGAGTACTTTGCTTCAAAGAGGGGCAAAATATAGACATCGAAAATATAATGACATATTTGATCCTGATTACTAACACCATTTCGTCCCGAATCATCTTCTCAACTTATCATCACTCTTCATCCCTTAATCAGATAAATAATCATTTATCTGATTAAGTCATTCTCTCTTGTTAATTAAATCTATCAATCTAATCTAATTAACCCTAAGTCTCTATTTAATTAAATAATTCATTTTATTTGATTAAATCTCTAAAGTTACCCTATTAAATTAAACAAATTAAAGCTTGTTTAATTTAATCTAACATCATCCCCTTTAGTTAAATAAATCAAATCCTTTATTTAATTAAACCTAAATCACATTCTTCTCATCCTTTGATTTAAATCAACCCATAAGTCTAAATCAAATAGTCACATCATCTAATCCCTCATTAAATTAATTAAACCTTGATTAATTTAATCCTAATCTCTAAATCTCTCTAGATTTTTCCACTTGCACATGAAATAAATTTAATGGATTTATTAAATCCACTATTTTCTTTCAACTTGGCATCTTTAGGGGAATATTCCTCCAAGTTTGAAAATCCCCCCAAGTGGATTTTTCCTTCCAACAAGACATTCATTCCCTCTTACATGTCCTTGTGCATTGAGCCAAGTGGTATGTAAGTCATTCTGGTTTCCCTCTTACATGTCATTTCACTATTTTTAAATTGCACATAATTGCATTTATGGGCACATTCATCAAAATGTGCACATCCTTTTCCCATTCACATCTTGACAAATGGTGCTTGCCCATTGGTTGAAGATTAGTCCCACATTGCTTATTTTGGGAATTCTTCCATCTTGGCTTTCTATAAATAAGAGGTTGCTCTCCTCATTTTGATCATCCACAATTTGAGCAAGTTTACTATACTCAATTTTATCCTCAAGCATATCTATTTTCATCAATCTTATTAAGTTCTTAGCTAGGTTATGTAGATTTTTCATCATGGAGCTCAAGTGAATCTTCAACAAAGTGGATCAACCTTCATCACTCATCAACATTGCATCATAGGAGTTGGGAAAGGGCTAATTTTCACATCAAATTGGCACCAATTCCCCCATGGGATCAAGAGTTTGCATGCTTAATTAAGATTTCATTGCTTTTTCATTGTGTTCTTCATTCTTATTTCCTATTTTGAACATTGCTAATGGATTTCATGGGGAATCTTGATTCTCATTTGCATTAGATCTAATGATGTGTTTGTTTATTGCATTTATGCAGGTCTAGGATTGGTGTTCTACAAATTGTTTATTGATTTGGGACGATAGTTTGTACACATTTTATATTTTATTGGACTGACATGTAGTTGATGTTATTCTTGGTTGCAAATATATATTATCAATTGGTTATACCATTTGAAGGTAGTGGTGTGCAAGAGGTGTGTGTGTTGTGTGCGAATAATGTTCTAATATTTCGAAGGAAGAAGTAAAGTGTGAAGAAGAGTGAGCAGATTTTCTATGCTTAACCAGAACTGTAATCAAGCATTAGTAGATGTTGTTTTCTCAGTTCAAATCTTTTGGATGTAATCCGAATGTTTCTGTAAGACAGTGAGTCTTCCTTTGGGCAGTAAGCCTTTTTGTATTTGAGCAGTGAGCTCTAGGCAGTGTTCCTGAATGCATGTGCATTCCTCATTTACAATTCTTTTATACTTTTAACAAGGTATAATCTTGTGGACTAACCTCCATCGTGGTTTTTCCCCTAACAAGGTTTCCACGTAAAAATCTTGGTGTTATGTGTGTTTTTGATGTGGTGATGGTTTATTCTTTCATGTTTATTTATCAAATCTGAGAATAAGTTTAATAAGTATAATTTCTATGACAACTGATTCACCCCCATCTTAGTTGTTTTCCCTTGTGTTTCCAACAAAACTGGTCACTTAATTAGTCATTTTTTATTCACTAATATATTTAGTCATTAATTTAGTCTTTGATTGTTGTTAACTGGTCACTTATTTAGTCATTTTTATTCACTTATTTTACTAGTCATATAATTAGTCATATGTATTCATTGTTCATTGATTTTTGTCAATTGGTAGTATATTTAGTCAATTTAATTATTAATTGATGTCAATTAGTAGTATATTTAGTCATTTTAGTTGATTGATATTTGAGGTTTTAAACATAAAACACAAAAATACATATCAATCATCAATTGCACACAATAAGACAACCATTGAGAAGGAAAAATCGTTGAACTTTATTAAAAGAAAGGTGTTCTTACAACTTGCACAAGTCTGAAATATCTATCTTTCTTGAAAACTGTTAAGAAATAGAGTATTAAAATTTTTATTTTCAGTCACAAGACTAAAAATCTGAGTTACAATGTACATAAATGACAAGAAAAAAACTTCTCCAAAAATCCTTTTCAATGATGGGAACAAATTCTTGGAGCCCTTCAATGTGAGCACATGCCCCTTTCATCTCTTAAAACTTCTACAATGTGGGTAATCTTCCTAGAACAAGTTGTAACATGTAGAATCGAAGAAGGAGATTGTTGATTGTGTCCCATGTATGAAGCTCTAGATCCTTCAATATAGTCAACAATAACCCTATAATCTTTCCTCCTTTATATACAACATGGAATCTGATATGAGAAACAAGGTGTTTCCTTTTTCACCATGAATGAAGTTGTGTCTGAATACAACCAACAAAATTAATATTAGTCTCAATTTAGAAAGAATAAAAGTACATTGTATGTTTCAAATTTACAGAAGTCCAAACATAGCAGAACAATAAATCAATTAAAAAATTGTAGGAGATGGATCACATCCACAAACATAGTAGAGCTATGTAAAATTGGAGAAATTGGCTTGGCAAATGAAGGTAGCAGGGTATTTCCAGATTCAAGACTTTTACTTAATGTTGTGGAATAGAAGAAAAAAGAATCATTTATCTTCCACCATAGTGAAAAGTTAGCAATTGCATTTGGTTTGTTAAACATGGCCTAGGTGGTACAACTATTAGAGTTGTTAAGAACCTTTGAGTATGTTCTGATTTTCATGCTGCAACAATATGAGAAAAAAGATAATAGAGTTGGATTCAACAAGATTTTCACATTGCAACTATATGAGAAAACATGGCCCATAGTAAGAGAAATTGTTCTAATTCAACAAGATTTTCACATTGCAACAATATGAGAAAATAAATAATCAACAAGATTATTATAATATAAAAATTGTCACAATCAATAGAAATTTTAATTCACAATAAGAATTTGAAGAGATGAAAACACAAGTTAAAACTAATACAAAAATGTTCACTAATAATGAATATGAATACCTTATGGTTTTAACTTACAAGAAGTAAAAAATGAATTATCTGCAACCAATTACAGCTACATGTGTCTCACTAAAAAGTAAAGTTTTTTCATCCTTTACCTTCACTTCATGTTTCTTCCACTAGCAATGGACACTATCATATTTGAACATATAGGTCTGAATGTAACATAAACATAGAAAACAATGATGAGTACTCACAAAATCAGATTATGCCAATAGTCAGTCAATGAAATATATAATGAATCATAATAGCATACTTCATTATGGAAAGTGCAAATCCTTCTAGGAAAAGAATTACCAAAAGAAAAGGATCAAAATATATAATCCTATGATGGACAATAACAACTTGTAACCAAAATTTTTGACCATTTCTTACTAAATATTAAATAACTTCTAGTTGACACAAGACATTTACCACAACATGAGGTCTTTTGGCCAATGCTATTTCCTGTGACATCATGTCAATATCCCCAACAACCTAGTAGAATTAATCCACATTAGTGCCAAGATAATTTTGATAATGATTTAGACCTAGCTTACAAAAAGAAATTTCAGGTGGTGCATCAAAACAACATTTAATACAAAAAGAAAGCTTTATCATATAGATCAATATTACAACAATGTAAGACAGTCCTCAAAAATTTCAATAAACTTTAAATCAAAATATAAAGTTACCATTATTTTGCAGTCCATGTTTAACTTGACAACAATGCCATTTATTATGTTAATTGAAAGAATTCAACAACAATACATGCGATTTGGTCACATTATCCCTTAAAATAAAACTTCAAGTGGTGTGTTTGTTTCAATTATACATGCATATATTTTATACATAATTTTTTCATTTGGACCAAAAATAAAAAATCAACAATAAAAAAACTAAAAAAAACTCATAGAAATCATTTACTAAAATTTAAACACATGGTGAATATATATCTAACTTTAGAAAGGTCTCTTCACATAAAGCATAATAGAAAACGTGAAAATCAATCAAGTTACAATTTTTTATCTATGTGCTTCTAATGTAATCATTGATTAAAATTTAGGAGTCTCCCAATAGTTTCTACTTGTTTCATCACATAATAGGTTTCAAGGGCTCAATCTTCCTGCTCTCTTTGCGATCAGATTAAGTTTATTAGTTAGAAGGTTGGATTATATCGACCATTACCAATGCCTTCTCAATCATGGGAATCTAATCCCATGGACTTCATACATGGTTTTCTCAACATCTAGTGCAAATACCACTGCATCATTGTTGTTGTCTACTAATTTTCATTGCATAGACATTCCTTTCCTTGAATTGAGAAAAGAGATAAAGATGTCACATGCATATGTCCTACAAAGGAAACACTTTGAAGGAAGATATAATTCCATACACCTGGGAGATTTGGTGGCTCGAAACTCAACAAAGACATGTCCTTGAAACGTGCCATGATAGTGCAAATCAAAAAATATAGTGATGTATCATTTGGCAAGCTAGAGCTAGTTCATGTTACATGTTATGATATCATCTTAGACCTAGTACATATGATAGTTGGGGTTCAGATATTGTGCATGTGTGACAAGTGAAGTAAGAAATCAACAGATCGAATAGAGTTACTCATGCCAATTTATCTTAAAGACATGCTTCTTTCAGTGGTTGCCAGGGTTGCATTGAAGAACATTGTAATGAGGTGATTGTAGGGATATGGGATTGTGCAAATTAAATGAATGATGTTGAGTGCAAGTTAGTGACTGTAGTGAGTATCATATCAAGCATATACATAATGAAAGTGCAGTCTTGAATAGGTTTGGTGAATAAAGTTCTTGTACCAAAGCTAGCCTTGAGAGGAGCAAGTAGCATTATAACGCTACCACACAAATGATACTAAATGGGTAGGGTTTTGATAGGAATCAATTAGCTCCCTATAAAAGTAAGAAACTAATGGTTTTTTTGTGAGCTTCATGAGAGATTGAAAGACAAGGAGTTAGACCATCTTAGTTCATTGCCAATATGAGGTCCAAATGCCAAGACAATCGGTATTAGTTGATAGTTTCATGAAGCCATGCTCAAATTTTGTGCTTAAACAAAGGTTCTTTTATGAGAATTGCACAAAAAAGTATTGGAGATAAATATAGTTTTAGTGTCCACCATTTAAATCATTTTTGTTTGAAAAGATCATCATATAAAAAATGACAATGAGGACAGACTTATGCAAAGGATTTTATGACTATGCAAGGGCTCAAAGTGCAAGGTGGTAGTATTCTTAATCAAACTTTGAATAGTGCTTCAAAGATA
>VDFB02166834.1:0-11174 GCA_007258455.2 Sequoia sempervirens | reverse complement strand
AAACTAGCATACATATATTAAATATTAATATATATAAAATACACCGAGAGTTATCATTATCGAGGTGCCTATTACACTAAGAAAAAATGATGAAAATAGGCACCTCGAGAAGGATAACTAATCCTAGTCCTAACCATTACGCTAACTCTAAGCCTAATTGAACCCTAACCCTAACACTAATCCTAACCCTATTTGAACCCTCACCATAATTGAACCCTAGCCATAATTGAATCCTAATGATTACCATAGTTAAACTCTAATTGAACAATAACACTTTATAACCCTAGTTATAACACTAATTGAATCCTAGTTGTAACACTTTATAAAATGCACTTCTCAATTATTAGCACTGAAACAAAAATAAGTTGTACATTTAATAACCAAAGAAATTGTACAAGAAACATTTTATAGCCCACAAATTCCACAACACTCTCGTAATAATACAGAACATTTGATATTGTAGAGAAGGGGGATTCACTACTTATGAGTTATCTTCATTCAGAGAGCCTCACTGGGTGAACTGCCCTAAACTACCTCAAGGAACAACATGAAAGTTCTAAAATCAGAAAGAGCATGTCATGAAGATTCTTTGGACAAGCTGACAAGCTTTTGGCAAAAGGATGGAAGTGCGGGATACAAACGACAACACGACACGCTAGCGTCCCAGAGGCGCACTAGCATCTTGTACGGACCAGAGAGTGAGTTTATCACATAAAATAGCTAAATGGCTACTTCTATTCTAATTGCTGAGAACTTCTAAAGCATAGGAAAATAAAGAAATGTGATAGAATTGAAGCAAAATAAAGAATAAATGATAAAGTAAGAGAATACGAGAAAGTGAAGATGCTCACAACCACGCAAGTGATGAAGCCTCCAATAGATGAATGTCTTCAATACCTACATGCGTAAGATCTAGAGAAAGTGTTGGGGTTGTATAGGGGTTTGCCTCAGTCAAACCCCCATTTTGGTGTTCCCACCTCCACGGACAACCAGATAGAAAGAGAGAGTGTAATCAATTTGAAGAAAAGTGTGTGGTGAAAGCAAAACTCACTCAGGAGTAGAACCTGCACCACCAAGTAGGAGTGATAAAATCAATCCCCGCTCGTGGAGGAGAACATGTATCACAAAAGAGGTGATAAAAGCAATCCCCATTCAAGGAGGAGAACCTGTATTACAAAGTATGAGATGCAATAGTTGGGGGATATGGAATCCCAGGATGCTCACAAGCATGAGATAAGGGAGATGAAGCTACAAGTGCCAAAGGAGCTGCAAAGAAGGAGGCAAAGAGAGCTTGAAAATATGTAAGAATGTTGGTGTAGCAAGCTATATGAAGTTGTGCAAGCAAGAGTTGGAGAGTAGAAGGCTAAAGCCAAAGCAAGAGAAGCTAGAAGCATAGGAGAGTTGCAAATGAAGTGAAAAGATAGCATTTAAGGAAGGAAAAGAAGCTTCTCGAGCCGTTTTAGGGCATCTCGAGCTGTTACCACTGACCAAAGGAAGTGAAAAGTGGTGAACATGCATGAAAATAGTCGTTTAAAAGTTGAAACGTTGTAGGACGCTAGCGCGACGCACATACATATGTGCGGTGTGCTAGTGTCTAGAAACGTCATGCTACAAAATGATGTGAACACGTCTGTGCGGTGCGCTAGTGTCCGGACATGTCATGCTACAAAATGATGTGAATGAGAAAAACACAAAGTTTGATGCAAAGCTAACACGCAAGGGTAGCTACTAAAAAGGGGTGTTGGAGCATCCTGAGAAGGGAAACAGGTTAATGCAGGGGCTAAAATGAGCCTACACAAGATGTTAAGGGAGTGGACACTAAAGAAGATATAAAAATGTATGTGAAATTGCAAGGGGTGCAATTTTACGACTATACATTTTACCCCCACTTTAGTGAGCATATGAATCTATTCTAATATGCACGCTAAAGGAAATCTACGAAACATAAATAACATCATATGCCAAAAGGATACTATAGAGGAAGCAAATAACTCTTCGAACCAAGGAAGCATGCCCCCAGGTTGAAGACCTACAAAACAAATGCATTAGGAAAGAAAAACCTACACCAGAGAACAATGTTAGAATGTAAAAAACGAAAGGATTTGAGTCAGCAAAGTGAAAGAGACCTTGATGTAAAAGATTGTCTCAGTACTATGCGTCGTCCCCAAATTAAGAAATAACACAGAAGAATTCTAAAATGAAAAGAGGAAGGGCATATACTCAAGATGAAGAATATGCAGATCTTCGATCTGGTATATACAATTGAGAAGAAAGAGAAATTAAGAATGTAAGTGCCTCACAGGCCCGTAGACCTGCAAGGAAGGTGTCCTCCAAGATCTCTCACATGAAGGAAACTAAGAAAAGCACCTTACAAACCCACAGATCTGCAAGGGAGCGTCCCTCAAGATCTTTCACATGGAGGAAGCTCAGGTGAAAGTGCCTTACAGGCCCGCAGACCTACAAGGAGGCATCCCCCAAGATCTCTTACATGGAGGAAACCCAAAAAAGGGGACTCCGCAAAGTCAGAAAGCAGCTTTATAGGTGCACCTACAAAGCGACATGTTTACCTGCAGATAGAACATGTATGAAAGCGACCATGTAGGCAAGTAAGCAGACAATCACGCAAATCATCAATAAATTGGAAGGCTTTCAAAGGGGTCCCTTGGGAACCCTTCAAAAGAAAAGGGTCAACACAAAGGATGCGCTATTTGAAAAGCAAGGTCTAGTCAGGCTACCCCCAAGCTAGACACAATGAATTCTTTTGAGATAAAAACTTTCAAAGGGGGTCCCTCAAGAACCCTTCATAAGGAAAATGGGTCCACTTGAGGGACGCTTCAATTGAAAGACATAGAGAAGAGAGAGGGTCCTTCAAGAAGGACACGCATCTTCAGAACAAGTTATCACTGCCCCCAACATATAGGGGAGGAGAACCATGCAAAATACTTAGAACATGCAGGATAGAGGTAGACCTTGATATCACTTGTCATGCAAAGAAAAGGCAGGTGCATCAACAAATAAATGAGTGATGGAACCTGAGTCATGAAGTTGTATTTTATCCTTCAAGGCCTTACATTCACTAGTGGAATGGCCAAACACTCGATGCTATGCACAGAAAGAATGTTTTGCTTTATCATGTTCATGAGATTTCTTTCGTGTAGAAGGAAGAGTAATTAAGCAGGCTTTGAGAAGCCTCAACAAAATACGCTCTTGCTCAAATAAAGAATGAGGAGTAGGAAGCAACCCTTTCTCTTGTGGAGAAAAGTTTGACTGCTCAGGAGAAGGCATGAAGACAGAAGATAATGGAGGATCTACGTGGAGAGTATTATCCCAAAAAGGGGGATCATACTCCTCTACGAGATTGCCATCATCTTTCTTGATAGGACTACCATCATTAACCTCCTTAACATAAGTGTGATCATCTTCCTCAAAAGGAGGATCAACACTAAGAACATTACAATTTTCATTTACATTATCCCACGATACAAAAGAATAATCATCTTTGATAGTGGGTGTGGATGATGTTATCGGATGGTCTAAGTGGATCGGGTCAACTTTATATTCTCTAGTGAAGGATTCTGTAAATTCTGAAGAACCCCAATCATCACCAAGACATGCATTCCTTTGAGAAGGAGTAGACTTAGGATTTCTTGCTTCAGAAGGATCTTTTTCAGGGACATCTATCTCAAGATTATCCTTTGTAGTAGGTACTACTGGAGTAAACATCAACACATTGGAAGAAACTGAAGGAATAAGAGTAGGAACAACATAAGCTTGACCGGCAACTGCCATTTCACACAAGTGCATAGCCTTAGGGTCAGCCTTGACTGTGACTACTTGATTGTTACAAATGAACTTAATACATTTATGCAAGGTAGACAGGACTGCACCCATAGCATGAATCCACGGCCTACCAAGAAGGTTATAAGGTAATTTTTATGCCATAACATATACAAGGATGGGTACAGTATCGGGTCCCAACCTCAAAGGCAAGACTACCTTGCCTAGGGCTTGTCGACTGACATTATCGAACCTACGAATAACAACATAAGAAGCATTAAGAGAAGATGAATCAATATTAATCTTAGGCAATAAATCAATGCTACATACATTGAGCGTCGAACCAGTGTCAACGAGAGTACGTCTAATGTGGATATTATTAATGTTAACTATAATAATCAAAGGGTCTGCTTGCTTCTTTACTTTTGGAGGCGAGAGTTCCTGTGGATAGAACATAATATTCGGCGAATCCACACGAATATACGCCATCAATGCATTAGCATCCGTCGACCTAGTAGAAGAAGGCAAGAGGATCTTTTGCAAGGCTTCTTGAAGCATACCTTGATAAATCGAAGCAGACTGAAGCAAGTCCCACAGTGAGATCTTAGCTAGAGTAAGTCGAGGTTGCTCAACAAGATCATAATCACCAGGTGCTTCAGTTGTAGGTTTAGGTGCTGAAGGAAGACTTGGTTTTTTATTCATTCTATTCTCATAAGTATGGGCTATCGCTCTGTAAGAGGGAGCCATAGAAAGATCGGAAGAATTACTATCAGATGGAACACCATTAATAGAACAAATCCTTTTAGGAGAAGGACTAGCTAGAGTCACGTAAATGACTGGTCTCTTAGGCCTTTGAGGGGCAACAGAGACACAAATTACATTTACATAATCATCACAACTAGTAGAATAATTATTTGAATACATATTCTAAACATCGATCCAAATAGGATCAAATGTGGAAGGAGATTTATCGTTCACTAATGCATCATCTCTAGAGGATAGTGCATTGGAATATATAAGAAATTCATCATTCAAAAATGCAACATCTCTAGAAGAGAGTGCATTAGAAGGTATAAGATATTCATTATTCATGAATGCATCATCTCTAAAAGAGAGTGCATTGGAATAAAGATGAGATTCATCATTCGCTAATGCATCATCTCTAGAAGAGAGTGCATTGAAATGAAGAGAAGGTAGAGTAACATTAAGAAAGGTATCAAGGATTTCATCTTCTTGCAACAAAATATCATCTGAAGTAAGAGGACTTTCGTGAGAAGTGTCAAAGATGCCAAGTGACATGTGTAAAGCCAAGTCACTATCACATGCATGAAATGGAATATCATTAATATTTTGAACAAAATTAGATACTGAACTAATAAAAGAAGATATTAAATTCATTATGATTTTTTTGATATTTTCTATGTTCTAGTAATTCATGTTTTCAGAGGTCTTCGAAGCATAATTTGAGGTCAGAACTTGTGTCGGTCCTTAAAATTTGGCTACTGAAGGAACAATATTTTAGGGACTAAATTAGACCTATTGGAGATCTTTCCAACGATGCAAACGATTCTAAATTTCGAGCATTGAGTCAAAAGTTATGACCCCGCCAAATAGGGGTAAATAAATTCCTAGTTTTACGTTCACGTCGAGTTCGCCAAAATGTAGAGAAGGGGGATTTGCTACTCACGAGTTCTCTTCATTCAGAGAGCCTCTCAGGGCAAACTTCCCAGTGTGAAAGTTCTAGAATCAGAAAGAGCAAGTCACAAAGATTCCTGAATGATTTGCGATGGGATATTGATGACCAGACGACAAACATGGGGATCTGGATGATAACCTGCACGTTAGTTGATCCCGGTTGCGAAGTCGGTTGGCGCGCCTGCGCGCGCAGAGATTCTAATGATAGAACTAAAGCAAAGTAAAGAATAAATGATAAAGTAAGAGAATAAGAGAAAGGGAAGATGCTCACAACCATACAAGTGATGAAGCCTCTAGCAAATGAATGTCTTCAATACATGCATGCGTAAGATCTGGAGAAAGTGTTGGGGCTATATAGGGGTTTGCCTCAGTCAAACCCTCATTTTGGTGTTCCCACCTCCACAGACAGCCAAATAGAAAGAGAGAGTGTAATTGAAATGGAGAAAAGTGTGTGGTGAAAGAAAAACCTACTCAAAAGTAGAACCTACACCACCAAGTAGGAGTGATAAAAGTAATCCCCACTCGAGGAGGAGAACCCATATCACATAAAAGGTGATAAAAACAATCCCTCCTTAAGGAGGAGAATCCGTATCACAAAGTATGAGATGCAATAGCTGGGGGATATGGAATCCCAGTATGCTCACAAGCATGAGATAAGGGAGATGAAGCTGCAAGAGCAAAAGGAGCTACAAAGGAGGAGGCAAAGAGAGTTATGAAAGCCAAGAGTGTTGCAAAGAGAGCTTGAAAATATGTAAGAATGTTGGTGTAGCAAGCAATAGTTGGAGAGTAGAAGGCTAAAGCCAATGCAAGAGAGAAGCTAGAAGCAAAGGAGAGTTGCAAATGAAGTGAAAAGATAACATTTAAGGAAAAGAAACTTCCCGAGCCATTTCAGGGCATCTCAAGCCGTTACCATTGACCAAAGGAGGTGACAAGTGGTAAAAATGCACAAAAATGGTTGTTTGAACGTTGAAACGTCGTAGTATGCTAGTGCGGCGCACAGACGTCTGTGCGGAACACTAGTGTCCGGACACATCATGCTACAAAATGACATGAACAGGAAAAACACAAAGTTTGATGCAAAGTTGGCATGTGAGGGTAGCTGCTAAAAAGGGGTGTTGGAGCATCCTGAGAAGGGAAAAAGGTTGATACAAGGGCTAAAATGATCCTACAAAAGATGCTAAGGGAGTGGACACTAAAGTGGATACAAAAATGTATCTGAAATTGCAAGGGGTGCAATTTTATGACTATATAGATATATATTACTTAAATACTCTCAAACAGTCTGACCTGATATTCTAAGCACTACAAATATCAATGCTTTGAGCATCCCTGTCGTTGGCAGCATCAAGATGGGTCTTGGGGGCATTCACTGTCAAAACTCCATTCTCCAGCTTTGTAGAAATGTCATCCGCATTCACATTTTTAGGTAGTCGGAATTGCCTCATAAACCACCCACTTGACTGCTCAACATGGTGCCACTGGTCTGTCTTTTCCTCTTGTTCTTTGTACCTCTCCCCACTTATTCTTAGGGTTTTCTTATCCACCAAATTGATTTTCAATTCCTCTTTTCTCATTCCTACCATCACAATAACAATTAAGATATGAAGACGCCCCTTGCTTGAATGGGAAGAATACATGTACAAATAGAGAAGAAAGGACATTAGTAATGACCAGGGAAATCTACGGTGAAGACATAAGCTTCAGGGGTTTCCTTCTAGTCAACCCTTATGTTGGCCATTGCCATGGCATCCCTTGAGAATGAAGAGGTCACGCTAGGCATCGTGAGGTCCATCACATCCCACACTCGAGAAATTGGAAGCCACGGATCGAACAGGCTACACTCCCATGGATCCCATGTGCTCATGCCCCTTCCAAAAAATGGAGTCAAAGCCATACCTATTGAATTTAAAGATGAAAAGGACTCCAAAATTACTAACTTGTAGTTGAAAAGAATGTTGGTGATGATTCAGACGATGATCAATCAAAAAGATTGGTTCAATTTATAATTAGTATGAGTCGACAAAGATGGAGATTTGGGAAGAATATCTAAAGAAAGTTGTGAATAAAATAGCTTTAAAATTTAAAAAACCAACATATTTCTAGCTGAAAAGTTTTTCCTGACACAAAATTTTGATTTTTGATGGATTCCATTGTAGACACCTCTCAATGTAGCAAGTCGATAAATTAACTCTTCTCAAACTAGGATTCAATGATTATTCAGGAATGGGATCATATAAAGCAACCATTCTAGGGTAGTCTTCTTTAGCAGGTTAAAACAAAAATAGACAAAAGCAAGATCAAGTGAATATTAGAATTGTGAAAAACACGAGCCACAAGATCAAACAATGAACAAAGATGCCTTCCATGCAAGAGATTTACAAACAATATGTGCAATATTCCTCAACAAGAAAAAGATATAGAATAAACCTCAAGAATCTTCAAGGAAAACAAAAGTCCTCAAAGGTTGAGAGTTCAAGAGTAAAACTCCAAAGTGATAATACAATGAGCTTGAGTGCTATATAGGAGCAACCTTAAATAATAAAGAAATTAGATCATGACAAGTGTTAACATCACATGCGATGAGAGAAAATGATCTAATAATAACTCACTTTAGTTAACATAGAAAAAAACTTAGTTAACTGAATAAAGAACTCCTAAGTTTAGCTTAAGTGCATGAGAATAAATTAGACTAATAATCAATTAAAGATTAATTAATTATTAGCTAATGCATGATTACTCTAACACCCTCCTTGCCCTTTAAGATGAACTTAGGGGGTAGCTAAAAACCCTAAAAATAGAATGCATGATGAGTCCTGACAAAAAAGGCCATGTTAGGTACCTATGTACAAACAAAAAATCTCTCAAAACTGGAGAAAAGGAGAAAACCACAGTGGGAGAAAACTCCTCTCCAAAAGAGAGAAAGGCAAATGAAGGACTGAAAAAACCTCCAAATCAAAGTGTGAAGGATTGAGAAGCCTCCAATCAAAACAATATCCAAAAAATAGAGGAACATGTAGAACATCATTGAAGCATGAAGAAGTTGTAGATTGTTGTCAAAAGATGATTGATATGGTGCTGAAATGAAGAGCCTCTTTTGGAACAAATGATGATCAGGATCAAGATAACAAGAATCTGCATGAGTGCTCGCAACGACATTACTTGAATCAGATGGCAAACAAAGACAAACATATGGGATTCGAAGATACAAATATTGGGATCAAGAAGACAATAATCTATATGAGTGCCCCTAATGACACTACTTGAATCAAATGGAAAATAAAGGCAAACATCTAGAAGTTGAAGATATAGGTGGTACATGAATATGCATGAGTGACCCCAAAACAACTACTCAACATGCAAGATGCAAGTCGAAAATATAGGTACCAAATAGTTTGGAGAACACTGATCACTAGAGAGACAATAATCTGCATGAGTGCCCCTAACAACACTACTCGAATTAGATGGAAAACAAAGGCAAACATCTAGAACTCGAAGATACAACGGTACATGAATATGCATGAGTGACCCTAATGACACTACTCAAAATGCAAGATGCGAGTTGAAAATGCAAGTACCAATAATCTCTGATCAAATGAAAATGGAAGGTCACCTCAAGAAACAAGAATGTAAGAATGTCCATATTGTAAATGCTCCAACTCATTGAAATGCATGTAACCAGTTGTTGATGTACGCTGCATCTGAAAGTACATAGCAACAAGAACTAGATATGTAGATCACTCAAACATAAAACCAATGAGGCATTAGCACCAATAGTAGAAACCCCCTTAATGTTGAAAAGGGAGAGCCATGACAGGTGCACTGAAACTGTGTGAAACCAAGAAGTGTGTGTAGGAGAAACAACCTACAAATAAAAGAGTGTGCAAACTAAGACACACATGCATGAGGCAAGAATCACTGGGATTCACTGTTGTTGTGGAAAGGACACTCACTTGACAGGGTGTGATGGAAAACCAAAGGAAAACATCAACCCCCCCATGACACTTTATATCATAGTGTGAATACAAAAAGCACAATAGGATGTGCAAAATCTAGTGTTCCACGGAGTCTCAAGGATGGGGATGGGGGGACGACGAGGGACACGTTTTAGGGATGTGAGACAGGGGGTCTAAGTTTGGGGGTGATAAGCGGATGACGAGGCGACAGTGGCTGGGGGGCGGTGCTGAAATACATATAGTACTTGAAAAATTAGTTATAAAAGGATGTATAACAATATGATTGTATAATTGTAGAAGCCTAAGTTGCATCCATAAGTATTCTTGATTTCAAATATATGTTACGATGTTTTTTAAGATAATAGATTAACATTGGTTTTAAGTTTTTAACATCTATGTAAGACCAAATTAGGTTCCTACATGATGTATGTTTGATGTTGGGGGATATATGCAAGATATTTGGAGTGGAAAGATATCCCAAATATTGAAGCACTTAGCATATAGTTTGGGTACAATTATGTCCAAACACTTGGTTTACAATTTACAAACCAAACATGTTAATTGTCTCCACTCTACATGGGAACTCAGTCATTGCATTCCATGAGATGACGACTCTTTGAGGCATTTAGTCATTGCATTCCATGAGATGACGACTCCTTGAGACATTCAATCAGGTAGCTCATGTGCCTTGCCACTGCTTCCACATTTTGCATACTGTATAGTGTAAATCACTGGAGCCGCACATGCCTTAGGGTAAATACAAAAAAAAAAATACAGATACAAATACAAATAAAATAAAATATTAAAAATCTACACACCTGGCAGTCTCCCAAAAGTTTCCCTGGGGTTGAGGGGACATTTGGAAGTCTCCTAGAAGTTTTTCTGGAGTCTCCCCGACATAAACAGCTAGGAAACGTTTCCCTATAGGAGCAGACTTCTAGGAAATGATGGAGACAGACACTTGGAGACAGTGGGGGGATGACAGAGGGACGTTTCCCAAGCGTCTCCTCATTTCGGAAATGTCCCCATCTCGAGTGTGGGTGTTTTTTTGGGGGGACGCATCCCCGTGGAACAACGAAAAAATCCCAGTATGTCTACAAAGAGAATGTGCATGAAAAGATGTCTACAATGCCCAAATAGGACAGAATACTGGAAACACATGTAGAACAGCCAAAAATAAGTCATCCCACGCAAACAAAAAGTTCCCAAGAGCTAAAACATCCAAGTAATTCACCAGAGTGTGAAAACAAAAAAAATTGAATAAAATTTACTTAGAGAGAAATTTGGAAAAAGTGAATGGATGAATGTGAAGAGCTCTGAAAATCGGTCCCAATGCCACTGGAATCATGAAAAATAGAGAAACTAATCAAAAGTTATGAGCTCAAGACTGAAAACAACACCTCTGACTTCAACAGGTTGTAGAATGCACAAACAACTAAGAATGGTGATGAAATCTACACTATTGGAAAGTTATTGGAACCAGTTTTTCGACGATATCTCACTTGTCAAAATCCGACATCGTGTGCTTAGGTTATGGCCAAAAGAAAAAAAATGCTCCTAGGGGGCCATACCATTGATGTCATGCTAACATCAACATGATGTCAACGAATATTCTTTGATGTCGGAAAAAATTCGGCCCCTTGTGTAGAAAACAGGTCACCTGAATATGCTTTGAAGCTGGCGGAATACTCCAATAGGTCTTCAAAAATTGAGCCATGCTGTAAATAGTAGGTTAGCTACTAGAAAATT
>VDFB02166833.1:0-17644 GCA_007258455.2 Sequoia sempervirens | reverse complement strand
GTATTTAATTGTTATTTCAAAGTGTGCTATGTTCACATTAAGATTGTGTTTTTCTCACATAATTGTATACTTTCTGTTGTATAAGCAGTTTCACTCCCTTCAATATCTCCAGCTTCCCTTTCGCTGTCAGAGACAGAATGCACACATCCACTTTCAGAGGGTCCTGTAGTAGATATGAAAAAGCAGAAGATTGATTCTGCCCAAGCACTTGGAGGTCCTTTCTTGTAACCAATATTTTAAATAATTCATTGATTAGGGACTGACCATTGTATTACTACTGTAAACATTTGTGAATATTAATAAATTTAATCACAAATACAACTTTGATGCAGTTGACCCAGCATCATCTATTGGAAGTGTTGTTACTGGCCATATTGATGGAAAATTTGAGCATGGTTACCTAGTCAATGTGCCAGTTGGGACAAGGAAAATGAGGGGTGTTTTGTACCATGTTCCTCCTGCCAGCACTGTACCACAGCATGCAACTGTATCTCCCTTTATGAATAGCATGGGTAATGAGCTCAAAGCCTCTGTCAAGGAACATCAGATAGATCGAACGTAGCGGATAAAAGAAGCTAATGATTAGGAAGGATCAGTGAGGAAATTAAAGTTTACATTTAATAAATAAGTTAGTTATTAGGTTAGTTTTTTGTAATAAATAAATTAATAGTTAGTTCTTGCGAAGTTATTGATGTAAGGGATTTTGAAATGGTTATTCACGGGGAAACAATGGCTTTAAAAAAAATTCAATGTATCGGATGTATTTTCCAGATGAATATAATGAAATTTCTCATCAACTTTGTTATTATTTGCAATATATTTCTCTAATATTGTTCTTGTAATTTTGTTGCTCTACATTGGTATCAGAGCATTAATGATTCATGTGAGTCTATGATTAAAGAGCATATGGAGACTTGCTGTACAGGTGGTGTTTGAAGGGGTTTATTTTAGCACAAAAGTCATTTGAAGTGCTGCTTTTCTTGCCTTTACAATACCTTCTCCGGATTGGGCATTGTGATGCATAGAGCTATTTGAAGGCATGAATAAAGGTTGCTGCACAAAGGGCATATGAGTGAACAACGAAGAAATCAAAATCTGTTTTTCGGTCTTTGGTAAGTATTTTTTCAATGTGTGAACCGACAGCCTGTAAGGAGATGATATGGTATGAGTCTTTTTAAAAACAAAAAAATTGCAGTTCATTCTGAATATTTATGATCTCTCTCTTGTTCTATAAAAAGGGAGTGATAAATGATGAGATTGATTTTATTTAAAGTGATGAAATCATATTTTATTTCAAAGTTTGAAAGTCACGAGTTTCATACATGGCAAGCCAAAGTGCAATTGGTTTTAATAAAGAAAGATCTCTCGGAGATTGTTAATGGAACTATTAAAAAACCACAAGATGTAGATGAACAATCAAAATGGACAGCGAAAGATCATAAAGCTACAGCAGTGATTGGACTTGGATTATCTGATGCATATTTACATTATATTGATTTGAAACCAAATATGGGAAAGTCTTAATTCCTTATTTGGTTCACAGGCTTCAAGTGCTAAAATGGGAATGAAGCAAAAACTTTTTGGTTTGAAAATGAATGAGGATAATAGTATTGTTCAACATATTAGTACGTTGTGTTCTCTTCTTAATCAACATGCTAGAATAAAACGTACAATTGATGATGATGATGGCAAGACTATTTTATTAAATAGTATGCCTTCAAGTTTTGACAATATTGTGTTTACTTTAAACAAATTGAATCCAAGTCCAAGCTTAGAGAATGTGATATCTTATTTAATTGATGAAGAGAAAAGAGTCTCTAAAACTCACTTAACTTTTAAAATCTTCTTTATTTGCCAAAAATAAAAATAATGCTTCAATAGGAAAGAATAATTACAAATGCTTCTATTGTAACAAAAGGGGACACATTGTAATGAATACAGTTATAAATTTGAATGGTTGCTTGGAGGATTCTTATTGATCTATGGCTACTCCCATGCGGATTTATTTGTAAAATCAAATCTAGCATTGATTCTAGTCTTTGATTCTTGGGAATCCACATGTTATATCTTATTATCTTTATTTTTCATGATACTAATGTGGGGTTGAATCTATTTTTCAATTATTTGAGAATTGAGCATTGATTATGTATTTCTCTTTTGAGATGTTGTATATTTGCGTATCTTTTCTGATGTGGATTTCATTTGGTACGGCATGTTCTTGTTCGCCATTATTACATTAGTGTGTATTGCAATGAGAGATGGTTATTGGGAGTGTATGATAGAAAATTGTCACCACTAGGGTTTACCTAGGACAAAAAACTTTCTATACTCCACATTCAAGGAAACCCTAGAGATCTCAATCCAATGATAGGAATAGGAGAGAGAGAGATCTTGCAATAGGCTATCCTAGGGTCTGATTTATGACTACAAGAGGGGTTCACAACTAAGCTAGGGCTTGGAAAGACTAATGAAATTCAAGATCTAATGTTCAAACCTAGTGATGCATGAAACTTGAATGAATGACCTAGAAATGCACATAAATCACAACAAAAAGATATAAAATCGTAGGCATGCACCTGGAAACCCGTAGGGGCTTGAATGAGAACTGGAAATGCTAGAAACATTGATTCTGAAGTTGAATGGAACTCATATCCTAGTTTGGGTGATTTAGTTGGGTTCTACTTCGATTCTCGTATTGGACACAAAATGTCCCAAACCTACTCCCTCAGTCATCATCATGAAGCCTTTTCAATAATATGGCAAACAAAATTTGCATGCTCAAACTAGTTCAAACCCATTGCAAACTCAAACTCAATCCAATATGAATCTGCCACATGTCAATCAAATTCCAACTTTCACCCCCAATATCAAAAATCAAATACCATCTTTCACTCATAACATTCAAAACCAAAACCTATCACATGCATTTGGGACCAACCTCAATTCATTCACCCCAAATATTGGATTGCAAAATGTTAACTCAAGAAAGTGAGAATTATCCTGTTGCAAAATGTAGACATTCAGATCTGAATAACACCTCGTGAATTCTACTGAGAGAAGAAAGGAATCCATCTTGGCATACCAAGCCCTAGGGGCCTGTTTGAGGCCATAGATAGACTTCCTCAATCTACAAACCAATGAAGAATCCTATATGAATCCCTGTGGCTGCTCCATGTAAATCTCCTCATGAAGATCCCCGTGAAGAAATGCACTCTTCACATCCATTTGATGTACAACCCAACCATGAGCTGCAGCAATAGCGAGTGTCAAGCGAATGGAGTTCATCTTAGCAACGGGTGCAAAGGTCTCAGTATAGTCAACACCTGGAACCTATGAGAAACCTTTTGCCACAAGCCAAGCTTTGTATTTATCCACACTTCCATCTGCTGCATACTTAGTCTGATAGATCCACTTACATCGAACCATCTTTCTTCCCCTAGGAAGAGGAACTAAATCCCATGTATTGTTCCTCATCAAGGAACTATACTCTTCCTCCATTGCTGAATCCCATTCAGGAATGCCTAAAGCTTCCTTAAAGGATTGTGGATCTGAAGAAGTAGCAATATAAGCATGTGGAAAATTCTGATGTTGTGACTGAATCCTTCAAGTATCTGAAGGATCCCCAACAAGAGAACCTATTGACTCAAGAGTCTATCGAGCCCAACGAGGTCTAGGAGGAGATGAAGGATGAGGTGCCTCAACTATAAGTGGACCCTGCGAAGGTGTGATCTTGCGAGTCAAAGTTGAGGAAGAATCATCATCAGAGTCACTATCATCACTTTCCACTATGGAGGAAGGAAGAGGAGGATTAGAGGTCAAGCTAGGAGAGCTTTCCTCAAAGTGAACACTCCTCTCAATAAATAACTCATGTGTCTTTGGACCCAAAAGTCTATATGCCTTAACACCTTTAGGATATCCAACAAAGATGCAAGGCCTACTCTGAGGTTCCATTGCCTTGCGCTTCTCTGGAGGTATTCGTGCCCAAGTTGGACAACCAAAAACTCTGAAGTGTCTCACAACTGGTTTTCTACCACACCAAGCCTCAAAAGGAGTCATACCCTTCAAAGCTTTATGGGGAACCCAATTTTGGATGTGAGTGGCACAACTGATAGCTTCTGCCCAAAATTGAGGACCAAGAGATCGAGCATGAATCATGCAGCTAGCCATTTCCTTAAGGGTTCTATTCTTTCTTTCAGCTACACCATTCTGCTGTGGAGTGTATGCAACTGAATGTTGAAGATCAATCCCCTCAAGAGTACAAAATTCCTCAAGTCTATTGTTCACATATTCCCTTCCATTGTCTGTGTGAAGAATCTTGGCTTGCTTCCCTGATTGCTTCTCAACATGAGCCTTGAAGGCAAGAAATATGTCAAGCACTTCACTCTTGTGAACAAGAAAGTAGACCCATGTGAAGCAAGAGTAGTCATCAATGAAGGTGAGGACATAGGGAGCCTTGCTAAATGATGGCACTCGAAATGGACCTGCTACATCACTGTGAACCAACTGAAGAACTTTTGAAGCTCTCCAAGACTTCCCTTTGTCAAACTTCTCTTCTGGATGCTTACCCATGGAACAACTTGAACATACACCTTCAGAAAAGCTGATTTGAGGTAGTCCTGTAACCATAGCCTTGGAGCTAAGCTGCTGAAGATAGCGGTAATTGATATGTCCAAACCGCTCATGCCATAGCTTGCTTTCAAAATTTGAATGAGTGAGAAAAGTTGTAGAAGGAGACTTAGGTACAAAGTGGGAGAATGAGTAAAGCCATGTGTTGTGATTAGCTTGTCCCACTGCAACCAAGGCATCATCCTTAATTTCTTTGACCACAACTGAATCTGGTAGAAACTCAACTTTCTTGCCATCTCCAAAGTGAGTGATTTGGTAGATTTAGAGAAGATTGGCACTCAAGTTAGGAACATAGAGAACATTCTCAAATGTTCCATTATCCATGGCAACTGAACCTTCTCCTTCAACTTCCACTTGAGTATCATCTCCTATGAAGATGTGAGGTACCTTAGATTGCTCCAAAGAAGAAAACTATTCCATTGAAGAACCCATATGATGAGTGGCACCCGAGTCAAGTATCCATTGCTGTGAAGAACCTGAAGTAGCCACAAATGCTTGCCCTTTTCCTTTTGATTGTGAGGAAGTGGAAGGGGATGAATCCTTCTTCTTGTAGGCAGATGGCAAATTGATGTTATTCTTCTTGATGATGTTTGTCAACTCATCAATTTGCTTAGTGTGGCAATGATGCTCATCATGACCAACCCTCTTGCAATATGAACAAGTTGGTCTCTCCTTCTTGCTTGAATTTCCCTTCTTGGGAGAAGATGTAGAATTCCCTTGTGATGAAGAATTCCCTTGTTTTGGAGAGGATGATTGTGCTTTATCTTGTTGGTTCTTTGGATTAGATTGCTTTTGCTTCTTATTGGAACCCTTTCCTTGAGTCCCTTGATTCCCTTGATTAGCCACCAAAGCTTTGGACTTTCAAGACTTAAGAATCCCCATGCTTACCAACTTTGCTTGTTCTAACATCAACATTTCTGTAAAAGTGCCAAATGTAGGCATAGTGAAAGAACTACCTACTATCAAGCGATGGGTTTGGAAGCTAGAAACAAATGCTGCATATTCTGATGGAAGTTTTCCCAACAAATTGTAGACCAACTGTGCATCCTTCTTATCAATGCCACAATCCTTAAGCTGTGCTCTTAGCTCATTTGCCTTAGTGACATAGTCTTGGATTGTATCAAAATTCTTGGGATCTAACATTGTGAGATCATTGTCAAGCTGATAACCTTTAATCTCATCAACTTGGCCATACAATTGACCAAAATTTTCCCAAGCTTCTTTAATTGTTTTACACTTATCAATTTGAAAGATTAGATCTTTTGATACATATTTTCTTAATGTTCCAAGAGCCATAGTATTTTAAGTGAGCCAATCCAAATGAGTAGCATGATTAGCTTTAGGATCAGATGGTGCAACAACAGTTCCATCAATATAATGAGTTAATCCTTTTTCCATTAACTTACTCCATGCATCAATTTTCCAAGAAGCATAATTATGTGGAGTTAACAAGGGAAAATTAGGAGAACCCATAGTAGCAAAATGAAAGAGAACAAGACAGAGAGAGAGGCACAATCACTCAAGACACCCCCCCAATTTCACTCAATCAAAGAACCCCCCCCCCAAAAAGATGATTTGGCACTTTATAATTAGTGCGTGTACAATGGCCACTTGCAAGCCAAGCAAAGTGGGCTTCTAATTTTCAATGTTTTACAACAGCCTTAAGTAGGCTACAGCAAACTCAAATGACTAATACAAAAGACCAAACTGAGATCTTATCTTTACAAATGCCCAAAATAGGCTAAAAATGACTAAGTGCTGAAAGTACAAATTATGATCACAAACACTACAAACTAATAGAACCACTATGAAGTTCAGAAAAAATCATGCACTTTCAAAAAAAAATGGCACCTGAAAAGGAGTTCGTATGAGCCTGAACGGAGCCCCGGAAGTTGCAAAAATGATGACAATCGAGCAAGATCTGAGACAAATCCAATTTTATGGAAAATTCGTGCACTAAAATCAAAAAATAATTGCACCACTATGATGTACATGAAAAACTGGCCCAAATAAAAAAAAATTGCACCAAAAAAGGCCTCAAAATGACCAAGATATGAGCCTTTGAAGATGAACTGCAAAATCAAAAAGCTCAATGGAGTGGGGTCTAAAATTTTCAAAAAACTGCTGACACAGTGCTGACGTCAGCAAAACACTATGTTAAATTTGATGGCCGTTTGACCGTCGTCTTGGCAGTCGCCCTTTGCCAGAAAAGTTGCTGGAATATACGATTTGCCGGAATCCATGGTGACGGAATATTCACTGACTGATGATAGAATATTCAAAATCTGCCAGAATATTCTGTTGCCGCCAGTACACGTTTCGCCTCTCAGAAATAGAAAAAAGGTCTTCCAGTTTTTAAATTTTCTGACTGCCGAAATAAACACCGGCCACTACTGGTTGCCACTGGAGGGGACGCGGGGTCCGCGGTGGCCACAGTCGTAGGCCACATGGCTGCCAGCGGGGCCCGCGTGGTATAGATAGTACCCTCCGGTACTGGATGCAGGCAGGGTACTCTGCGTACCCTACTCAGAATATATTTTTTTTAATTTTTTTTTTATTTTAAAAAAATAAAAACTTTATAATTACAATAAAAATCTGCGGAATATAATAAAATTTTTGATTTTTTTTTATTGAAAAATATTTCACAGATAAAAAAAATTTCTGAAAATTAAAATTTTGTACCGACTATCATAATGGTTGGGCCGTACGGCTCGGCCAGCAAAATTTTTTTGCCTCGATGGACAACTTGCTCTGATTTGGACGATTTGGCAGTCGATTTATGGGCTTTTGGCTCTTCTGAGCATGATGGCTAGGTCCTTTTTCGGCTGAAAATGCTCCAAAGTGGTAGCTACCTCTTGGATCTGGTAACCACCTCCAATCTTCAACCCTTTGCAGATTTGGCCTCCAATGTCCAACTGAGATGAAAAAAAAGGAAAATCTGACTATTTCGGACACTCCGGACGCAATGGCGAGCTCAGATCTGATGCAACAAGCTCCCAAAATGCACCTGCAACACAAGGCCAATAATGGAACCCTCTAAGAATCTCTCCAAATGACTAACTAAAGGCACTCCAAAAGCTTTGATACCATGTAAGAATTGGCTATGAAGGTAGCCACCCAAGATCTAGAGGCCTAATAGAAAGCACAAGCAAAAGAGAGATAGAAACAAGATGACAAGAATAAATTGTATTATGTCAATATGATAGAATGTAATGAGAAAATAGTACATAGGAGACCCCTTGTATATATAGCCAAGGTGAGAACATAGAAGGGCATAAGATTATGACAAGTGTCGTAATCTTATAACATGAGACAACTATGAAAAGTTATCACTCCGCCTAAAGTGGAAAGGTGATAATGTGATAATCACCACAAAAGGTGGAGAGATAATCACATGATGTGTCCACAAAAGGTGGAAGTGATGTGGTAATGACATGTCAAGTCCACCAAAAGTGGAAAATCTCCAATAACCTCCTATGTAGTCCCTAAGTAAACTTAACTAAGGTGTAATCAAGACCTAGAACAAGGTACAAGACATTTAATTACACCAACAATTTTGAACCTAAATAGATCCCAATCGAGCATTATGGTAAGGGCTTTGAGATCATGAAACATAAAGGTTATGATGGAAACAACGAACTCGGTTTACACAAGAGTGGAAAGAAAAAAACATTTGATACCTTTCAAGTGGCCAAAGAACATAAGGCTAGGGTATGAACCACGAAAAGTGAATGCTCCTAGTACCAAGGTGCTTTCAAGAGGGAATGTTAGTGCTTCAAAAGATATCGAGGCATCTAAGGATTACCTTGCTGAGATTGACTCTAATGAATGGGAGTGGGAATCTTACAGGCACATCCAATGACTACAATCTAGCTAATACCTTTCATAAAATTGACTTATCTAATCACCCAACTGAAGGCTACGCTTGGATCGATTCCTTTTGTGATACCGATAATACTTCCACTTTCACCTTATCCTCCTCTTCACTAAATCTCAACAACATTGATGATGGCATTTCTTTTGTATACCTGCAAATGATAGAGTGGGACCAGCAAGGAGAACCCACCTTAGACACTTTCAAAAATGATGAAGCAATAGCCGATTTATGGGACTATAGACACATAAAATTTTCCTAGGCTTGCAACTCTTGATTATTCAACATTGCCCCTTTCATTCTTAATAATTAAATAATTTTTAATTATTTAATTATTTTCTAAAGTCATAATTCTTCTATTAATTAAATAATTTTAATTATTTAATTAATTCATTTTTATCTTTATTCCTCCTTGATTAATTAAATAAATTTTATTTATTTAATTACGCCACTAATTAGGTCCCCTTCTTTCTAAAATTAAATAAATTCTTATTTATTTAATTTGTGTCCACTATCCACTATAATTAAATAATTATTTTAATTATTTAATTATTCATTAGCTTTTTCTCTCATTAAAATTAAATAAATCAAATTTATTTAATATATTATGATATTGCTATCGGATTCAACTGTAGCTAAGTCAAACTCATCAACTAGCCTTTTGATTTATTTAATATAGTCATTCTTTCTTGAATTTCTGAATTAAATCATTATTTAATTCAAAGTACCTTTTGTCACATATTCCTCCAGCAATTAAATAATATATTACTAATTATTCATTGGTCACCTAAATTAAATAACACTTTTATTATTTAATTTCTCCAGCAACCTCTTTATCTGTGCCAATCTTATCTTCCAAATCAAATCTTATATCTTGACATCTCATTTAATTTCAGCCCTTGATTGAATTATTTTATAATTCAATCTTGGCCATTCATTTCTTGTCATTGCATTAATTTTGACCTAACCCTATTCCATACTACAACATTCAATCTTGACCATTGATTCTAGGGTATTTGTCATCTTCTCATCCTGGCCACACATTCAAAATTGCAATTTTTATAAAATGGCAATTTTGTTCTTATCTCTCTCTCTCTCTCTCTCTCTCCATCTCATGCTCATTCTGTCAATTTAGGTTATGATTATTGTCATTTGCAGTCATTGTCATTTTAGTCTATTCTCAAGTCATTTCTTTCAATAAATCCTTCAAAACTTGCTTTGGTCTTGTCATTTGTCATAGTTTCTCATACAAATCTGAGGGCATCTCTATTTACAGCAAGCTAGGAGGTGTAACAAAGGTGAAGCATGGAATATGAAGACCTAGGGTAACATTGTTCCTTTTGTTTTCATATTATTTCCTTTGTACTTTGTTATTTCATTGGAATTTTATTGTTATTGTGCAAACCCCTTTAACAAATTAGGATTTTCCCTTGATTACATTGGTGAACCCGACATATTTTAACACATTTGGAGAAATCTTGGAGTTGTATTTTTTTATTGCAGATTTTGTTAGCTTTTTGTTGCAAGTTTGGCATCATTTTTGGACAAAACCCTAGTTTCCAAGGATTTGACCATATCTTTCACACGGCTTCGTATTTTCTCACAATTTTTTTTCTGTAGGTCGAGGACACTGTCAAAAGCTCTCATTTCAAAAATCAGATTTTTTGGATCTGTTTTTCATTTTTTATAATTATTTTTCTGTTTTTAATAAAAAATTAATTTCGGGAGTAAATAATCGAATTTTTCAGATATGTTTACATTTCTGGAAATCTCTTTTAATTCTAATAGGGGTCTACTCTTTATTTTTTAAATTTTGATGTGCAATTATTATTCAAAAAATAGATATTTTGAAATTAGGGTTTAAAACAGATTTGCTTAGATCTCACTCACGGTTATAGATATACTCACAAAATTTTGTTTGAAGCTTGCGAATGACATCAGACGCCTCCAGTAAAAAAATCAGAATTTTTGGAGCTATTTTTTATGTTTTATAATTTTTTTATGATTTTTAATAGAAAATTAATATTGGGCTCAAAATAGGGAATTTTTCTGACTTCTTTACATTTCTGGAAAGCTCTCCGAAAAATAGTATCAGTCTCTTCTTTGATTTTGTATTTTTCAGATCAATAATGTCTTCAAATAATCGAATCTAATTCGGCTATGTGAAAAATATGTATCTGAAATTGCAATTTTCTAATGAGTTTATTTTTTTTTCATGGCTGCATTATGATATTATTTCTTTTGATTTTGTAGGGTGATCATAAGGAGTTTTAGTGCCAGAAATATCATTCATACACAACAAATTGGAAAGCAAATAATCAGGTGCACATATCCCATCTTCCATTTCTTAATCTTGTTTGTCACACATTTCAATTTGGGGCATAAAATTAATCCTTGTTTGCAAACACATTTGGATTTGGGCTCTTAAAAATGAATTTTGTCTTCAATCACATATCAAAATTGGGTCTAAAATTAACCATTGTCTTCCTACACATTTGAATTGGGGTTAAAAAGAACATGTGCTTCTATTGTTTGCATACAAACATTTCATTTCTAAGGGAAATTAATCGTTGTGAGTGTGAATCAAGTGTGTGTGTGTGATCACAAACACCTCACCTGATTTGCCTTTGTCAAACCCTTCATAGGAGGCCTGCTAGGGGATTTCATCACCCCTAGGGACGACCTCAATCGAAGTGTGAATCGAAAGACACGCTTGTTTGGAAGTTAAAATCTTGTCACTCTTGGCTAAGCCCCAAAGAACTTTATACCTTTGGGAAGTGAAGGTGAAGGGTGGGTTACCCCTTTCTCCCAGCTGTGTGGCAGGATTTTTCTTTCAATTCATTCCTTAGTCAACCTTGTGCAATCTAGCTTGAGACCTAATTGGCCATACCCCACTTGACTAGTCATAGGGCTTGTTGTTGTGTATTCAAGTGCTTGATTAATCATAGCATTTAATCTTGGAAGACAAACTTATCATTGTGCTTGGTGTGTGTGTTTATGCATTTACATGTAAAATCTTGTGTTTGATATTGCCCAAGTCAAACTTCCAATAAAATTTTCCACATCATCCAAGTCATCCAATCTCGTCATTCCACATCATCATCTCTTTCATCTAATCAACATCATTTTACACCATGACAACATTTGAAGACATAGCACTAGGGCTTATTCACATGCTTCATAAAGCTCAAACAAATCAAACACCTTTAGACCAACAAATCATTCAAAGCACCCATAACATTATCCAAAAACTTCAAACCAACCAATCACCACAAATGCAACACCTCATAGCACAAATCCAATACCTCATGGCCAACTGTCAAGTCCAACAAGCACATTATCAAGTCCAATCACCACATCAACACATTTCACATCAACCCTATGTGTCACTTACATCATCATATCAACCTCATCCATCCACATATCATGTTACCCCTTCATCAACCTATCACAACTCTTCTAATTTCAACTCTTATCCACATCAATCAACCTTTCAACAGTCATTATCCCATTCAACCCCTCAATCATCATCACAACAACAAATGATATCACAAGTCCAAACACCATTCCAACCTCAACACATTCCACCACAATCCTATGTGTTACCTTCATCATCATGCCCACAAAACCCATTTACCTTCCATGTCAATGCCACATCGACATATCCACCCACATCACAACAAGAACATAGCTTCCCAAGTCCACCTTGGCAACAACATCAAGAGCCTTTAAGTCTTAATGCCACCTTTGACAAGGGGAACACCAATATAGTCCATGCACCCTTACCACCATCCAATCAAATGCATATCCCTAATCCACCATGTCCTAGTCCTAATTCATTGGCCTATACACCTTCTAACCAATCAAACTCTTCATTACCCCCACCATCATATAATCTTCCATCAAATCAATGCCCTATATTTAGACATTTCAAAAGTAATCCTATGGCATTATCTACATCCACCCCTACACCTACAAAGGATGTGACCCAAGGGCTACAAGAAAGGAATCAATTGTTGCCATGTCATTCAACACACATACTTGAACATACAAAAGAGTCCTCAAATATCATGCCAAGTTCTTCAAGCCAACCATGTCATCCACAAACCCTTGAGCCAATTCAAGAGTCTACCCCATTAAGTCCAAGTCATTCTCCATCATGTCTCCATGTTGTTGACCATCAAGAACATGTCAAGTCTCTCCAAGAGTCATCCCCTTGCAATTCCATTCAAGCAACCCAAGATGTATTTCAAGAGCCTAATCCTAAGCATGTGGAAAAATCAAGCCCTAGTCCTAATCAAGATCAAATCATTGTCATCCAACCTATCCATAATCTATATCTTTTTTATGATCAAGATGATATCCATAATGATGAAGAGCCTATCCATGAGGAAGATATTCCAAATTCATCTCCATGTAGTCCTATTCCACTTCCCTTGATGAGACACTTGCCTCCCAAGCTAGTATAGAAGATCAAACAAATACCTTGGATCTAAGTGAACACAAAACTAATCAAGATCCTTTAAATCCTCCATCATACACTATCGACCCCATTGCAAGTCCTCCATCATATCCACGTGGTCTTTCCAATAAGGAACTTGTGTCTAGTGTTCCACCTACACCTAGTCCCATTGTCCATTGCATACCCCAAGGAAACTAGTCTCAAGATGTTGGTATTTCCTCCATGCATTTTAAGTCCACTTTCCATCATAAAACCTATCATATGCCTAAAGCATATGTTGCCATTCCACCACTGTCATCCTACACCCCGTCCACATCAAAAGATTCAATGTTTATCACATTGTGTGCAACCATTGGTCATGGTTCCCTTCCATTTCACAACAAGCCCTTATACCTCCATCTCGTCATCCTTCATTCATTATACTACATATCTCCCCCACCACCTTCCTATGGTCCATGCTTTTGGCTAAGCCTCCCCATTCATCTTTTGCACAAGTCCTCCATAATCCACATGATAATCCATCATCTACCTACTCCATCTACCTTTCATGTCATCCCTTACCAAAATCGATGAGCATAATGACATTTGACATGGTCCATGCAATGACATCTATCTCTAGTGGGACTATCACCTTTCATGAAACTAGACACTTGAGTCCCTCCTATCCATATTCCCCTTGAATCTAAAAAAGGTCAAAAAGTCAAAAAGTTAAAATGTCAAAAAAAGTAAAGAGAAATCCATTCATCCAATGGTGAAAACCTGGTAAACAGGCACCCTGGATAAGTATCATGATGAAAACCTGGCAAATAGGTGTCATGTGTAGGTTGATCTTCTATGTCACTTACACTTGGGGGCACAATGTCTTATCTATCCAACCTATCATTTTTATGTCATATCATTTCCATCCTACCTACCATCTTAGCCATCATACCTACCTATCATATTGGGTCCATGTATCCACCTTTCTCCTTTTGATCTTGATGAAGACATAGGGGAAAAGTGTTGAAACATGTTTTTTGGATATCTCTTGACATACCTCATCCCTTCCAAATAGGCATATCAGTATCCTATTGTCATAAGCTTTGTCATGAAAAATCCTAAGTCTTGTACCTAGAATGGGGCATCTTATTCGTATGCGACATAGTCTTTGGATATTACATCCTTGCTCTCTTATGCATACATCCATTTCATCCATTAATCCCATTTATCTCCTTGCACCTAGACTTGGCTTTCCCCTTGTCATTGGTATCTAGCACAAAGGCTACCCAAATTTTCATCCATTGACACCTCAAAATATGTCAAAAAGCCAAAAAAAAAAAATCATAAAATTTCAAAAATTCCCAAAAAAAAATCATAACATGTCAAAATCCAAAAAAAATCATAAAATATCAAAATCCAAACAAAAAAAAATCATAAAATGTCAAGCAATAATCCAAATGCAAGTCAATCCTTAGTCCATACCAATCAAGTCAATCAATCTTGTCAAATTATCCAATCACATCCTTTGGTCTTGATCCTAATCTTGTCATAAACCAATCAATCAAAGTCAACTAGTCAAATAGTCAGTCATCCTTGTGTTGATCTAGGGATATGTCTTTCCCCGCAATGACAACACTTTCAGTCATCATCATCAGTCAATCAATTAGTCTTCAGTTTACAGCTTGACAGGGGCAATACCTTGTTTGTTTTTGTGTCATTTGTGCATGCTTGCTTGCTTGCTTGCTTGTGTGTTATCATTTTTATCTTGCATTTGTGTCAAGTCCGACTTATTCCAGCTAATATTCATATCTTGTATCTAGACAAGGTTGTATTATGCTAGGGCACAAGACACATCATCACCTTGGTCCTTATACCTTGGTGCATCTTGTCTAGTGTTACATCAAACATCATGGTTGTTCACTTTCTTGCAGCATAACACATCATTCATCTTCTCCCTCCTTATCATTTCATTTCGAGAGCATACCCGTGTCTGTCCAACTCACCTATTCTCTCGAGGGGGCATCATCATCCCATTCTTATTTCATCATCCTATTATTCTATCGTCATCCATTTTTCTCTATCCATACTTTAGCTTTTTTGAAATGATGTTACTCGACAGAAATCTCATTATCTCGAACATCATCTCAAAGAGGGGCAAAATGTAAACACATAAAATTGTCCTAGGCTTGCAACTCTTAGATTATTCAACATTGCCCCTTTCATTCTTAATAATTAAATAATTTTTAATAATTTAATTATTTTCTAAAGCCATAATTCTTCTATTAATTAAATAATTTTAATTATTTAATTAATTCATTTTTATCTTTATTCTCCTCTTTGATTAATTAAATAAATTTTATTTATTTAATTACGTCACTAATCAAGTCCCCTTCTTTTTAAAATTAAATAAATTCTTATTTATGTAATTTTTGTCCACATTGTAATTAAATAATTATTTTAATTATTTAATTATTCATTAGCCTCTTCTCTCATAAATTAAATAAATTTTATTTATTTAATTTGGTCCACTCTCTTGAATTTTGAATTTAATCATTATTTAAATTAAAATGATTCCCTTTGTCACATTCCTCTATAATTAAATAATATCTTTATTATTTAATTATTTATTGGTCACCTAAATTAAATAATTTTTTATTATTTAATTTTTCCAGCAACCTCTTTATCTGTGCCAATCTTATCTTCCAATCAAATCTTATCTCTTGACATCTCATTTAATTTTAGCCCTTGATTGAATTATTTTATAATTCAATCTTAGCAATTTATTTCTTGTCATTGCCCTAATTTTGACCTAACCCTAGTCCATACTACAACTTTCAATTTTGGCCATTGATTTAGACATCTTATTGACATACAATCTCAACTGTCAATCCAAATCAGGCATTTCCTATAAATAAACTCTCTCATAAGCCATTTAGGGGATTGATTCTTCAAGTATCCTTATGCTGTCAAAATCATTCTTCAGTCTTTCATCCATTTCTATCTATTGTCATTCATCTATCATCCCCATGTCAATGTTTTGCTGCTAAATTGAGCAACCAACATTCATCCAACAATCAACCTTCAAAATTTTGCATTCTCATGCAGGTGGAGAAGAGCCACGGAGGTCAATCAAGTCTAGTTTAAAAATTGGTTTGCATTTCCTTTGCTTATTTGCACTTTCATTCTAGTTTGTGCTTCATGGTGCTTGATAGGGTTTAGTTAATTTGTTGTTTTCAATACCCATTAAATCTCAAATTTTCCCTATTTACACCTAGCAAATAGGCATCTTGTGTGATGACAAAAAATCAACAAAATAGTAAATAAATAATTCGTCCAATAGTAAAAAGCTGGCAATTAGGCGCCATGTGTAGTCAGCCTCTGTCTTATCATCTACTATCATTCTATCTCATTTTCCATCCTCGGTCATAATACATTCACCTGCACAGTTTTTCTCACCATTCAGAATAATTATTTGTTGTCCTTCCCATCACTTGGAATGGTTGACATTTCACATCTTTCACCTTCCATACCCATCCGCGATAAGGCTCATCCAATTCCATTCCCAATAAGTTGGTCTTATACTTGACCAGGAGCAAGTACTTAACTCATGTCTTTAATTGATCCTAGACTTGGTATTGGAGATCACTATGTCAAAAATCTAAATAATCAGAAAAATCCAAAAATCCAAAAATCCAAAAAAATCATAAAGATTTAAAAATCCAAAAAAACCAAAACATGTCACAAACCCAAGAAAATCAAAATATCCTCAAAAACAAAAATATATTGAAATATTCCCAACAATTCAAAAACATCTAGATAACCTTGAAAATCCCAAAAACACTGTAAAGTCATGTCAAGTCAATGACAATAGAATTATGTTGCCTCAGCGACTTCGCATAGGCAAGGCCATCAGCGATGAGCCCTTGAGGCACTAGGTCAGTCCTTAGGTTGTGTCAAATAAAGTCAATCATCATTCATAATAAAGTATCTTTTGCTTGAAATTCAAGGTCGAACTATGATGTCTCTACACACGTTATGTAGCAAGGCCATTTTTTCAAGTTAGTCACTATCCATAACATAAATCAATCAAACACAAACATTCATCTTAGTCTCAGACAAATCATGAAGCAATTAGATAAACTATCCAACTCGCGTTCAAGCCAAACTGGTCAATTGCCTAATTAGTCAAACATCAAATCAACAATTACCAGTCAATCAATGGTCTTATATAGGAGGTGGCATTATCAAAACCATACTCAACATCTTATACAACTTTCCTCGTTTCTTGAAACCAAATATCTTTTCTAGTTTTTGCAAAGTTTCTAGTTTTTGCAAAGTTTTTAAAATTTTCTAAAGGGGCATGGGTCTATCCCCTCTCTACTAAAGCATGTCGTGGACTAAATTTCTTTAAAAAATGTCTTAGGGTTGCCAGCATCATTTTCCATTTTCCACTTCTTCCCCTGCATAATTGAATACTTTTTAGTTATTTAATTATTGTCTCAAGTCATATTCTTTTATTAATTACATAATTTTAATTATTTAACTAATTTATTTCTCCTTTTATTCTTCATTTGATTAATTAAATAAATTAATATCTATTAAATTACATCACTAATATTCCTTTCTCTATAATTAAATAAATTCATATTTATTTAATTATTCATTTTCACTTTTCTACTATAATTAAAGAATTATTTTAATTA
>VDFB02166832.1:0-15123 GCA_007258455.2 Sequoia sempervirens | reverse complement strand
ATCTCATTTCCCAACCCACCTCAATAAAAGGAAAGACAACCCTCAAATGTTGGAAGTAATTGGGCAATTAACTCATAAATCAGTCACTCAAATTAAAGCAATCAATTGGCAGATTAGAGGCTAACAAAACCACTTAAGTGGAATCATTGGGAATCAAACACAATTGAAGAAGGTTTGTGCTAAAGGAAAAAGGAAAAATTTAATAGTTTTGTTATTGAAAAATGGCATAAACAACAAGATGGAATTTTTTCTTATGTCAATGATTTTTCCATGACATATGTGGAAATTTTTCTACAACAATTGAAAATAAAGTAAATGATGAAAAAAATGTTAGTTCATGTTCTTTAAAGTTTGGTCTTCTTGTTTGAGATTTTCTTGTTAATTTTGCTTCATAATTCCTTGAACAGGCCATGGTAATTCATTCTTTTTGACAAAGCTAGGAAATGACATGATGAATATGACAAGTCATGATTACTCAAAATTAATCACAAAAGTCTAACATTACTATAAATAGATTTATGCTAGAAAACATGGGACCCCGTTGACTATTAAATTTTACAGAAGCATCTTAAATATGACCATGGATTTGAAGTAAAAGGCTAATAATGTTCAAAGATTCAATAATAATCTTGGATTGAATTACAGGTGATGAGTTTGAATCTTTCCAAGGCTATTATTTGGTTATTTATTATTATTAATTATTGTGATCAAGAAAAGGGATAGAAGAACTAAAATGGAAATATTTCTAATCCTAGGAGGTGATGCACAATAATCTAAACCTTATACCTCTAGTTTTAACACATAAAATCTTAATTATTTAACCATTTCTTCACAAAATTCAATGCTATACATGCTCATGCATTAGTTTCATAAGAAGGTCAAACACTCATAACTTTAGAAGGAAAACTAAAAGTGTTCTCACAACCAAAATCCTAGTTTTATGAAACAATTTTTATGACCTACATAGATATAGATTTCTTGCTTAAAGCAGTTGGAATGAGACAACATATTTGAGGGATAATACAACCCCCATTACAATTTATAATTTAGTGTAAGTACAATAATTTATCAAATTCCCTTCACACATTCAGTATTTATGGCACTTTCTATGAGTGTGTTTACAAACTTGTATGTTATTTGAGTTCTACAAGTTTATTGTCATGAGGCGGGCTTAGATTAGTTTATGTCTTGCAAACCTCAATAAAAGACAAAAAAACAAAAAGTTAAACCCCCATTAAAATGACCCCTCCTTTTTGTCAAATTCATTGCAAAAGAGAATATTAACTCTCTTTTACAAATTTGTAACTAAGGCAAAAAAAAATCAACCTTCCCCTTCCATTTTGCAAAATGAAAAAAAACTCCCTTTGCCACACTCATTGTAAAAAAAAAAACTCTTCTTTTACAATTTTTTAACTATGACAACAAAAAAATAAGCCCTCTATGCAAATTGATTCCCCAAAAAAAAAATACCCTACCCTTTTCAAAGCTTAGTAAAGAAAGGAAAATCCCCTACAAACTTTGATAAAAAAATGACCCCACCTCTTCAAAATTTGACAAGTAACATATAGGCAATATCTACTCAACATACAAAACAAACATTTGACCGTATTTATTAATTAATTGAAAATATGTGAGCAAGTCGATTTGGATATCCTCAAATGATTTGGGCGTTGATTTTCTTGCACAACCTAAACAATGGCTTCCACCACATCAGAAAAACCTCAAAATTGCACATGGACTAGTGAGTAGAGTGAAACACCAAGGAGGTATTGCGCAAATATAAGAGTCTCTATGGAATGAATACAAGTAGCATAGCAGAGAGGATAGAGGTGCATCAAACTTCAAGTTTCCTGTGACAGCCTCTGATTTTTTCCAAACTACCACAAATCCAATGAATGGATGTTTGCTATGCTGTGAGAGCTTATGTGTGCCAAAGATAAGACTGTAAAACCACAATAGTATCTTGCAAAGAGATCTAGAGATTATAGATTGCATGCACCCAATGCAAATCACAAGAACAATACAAGCAAATCAAAATTTCCACCCAATGGTAGATTGCACCCAAACGGAGATAATTTTTTACATGCAAATCAAATGCATAGAACTCTAAATTAGGCTTGAAGAAAGATTTTGGGAAGAATTTTTGCTGCATGGCACTGATACCATATTATAATTAGGAAGATCTAGGATATAAAATGACAAGCACAATGAACAATGTAATATTTTTTTAGATGACCCAAATTATAATAAGTACAAAACCATACATATATAGGCAAGGATGATGTAATCCACCAATGAGGTGAATTTACAAGTGCCCCATGAAGTGGCACAAAAGAGTAGACAAGTGTCATATAGGTGTCAACCTTAGGAACACTTGGAGTGTGCAAAACAACAACCTCTATGACCAAGTCATCAACCTTGTGTGCCAAGTGTCGAGTGACCTTTGAGGTGAGATGGAAAGTCTTCCAATCTCAAAAGGTGTGGGCATGAGGTTAATCAAATAACTTGGTAACCTCTAAAGGTTTAAATGTTGGACATTCGATTAGACAAGATATTGTCTAACCTCATCAATCTAAGTACACTTAAGTATAGTGAATAGATTAATTATTCACACTAAAACAAAAAAACTTGTCTCTATCACATGCCTCCAATATATATTAAAAATTTGAAAACAAAAAACCACCAAGCAGTATCCCAAAACTATGAACCATAACAAATAAATCTAACACCTTGATAGTCATGTCAAATAGTGATTTTTTTAGTGGCTAATATTCGCCAATTGAATAATAGTTGAAATTTGGGAATCCAAAATTGGCTAATAGTTCAAGCTACAATGTGACTTGAATCGCCACATTTTTACAAAATTTTATTATAGTCTTATTTAAATTGCTAAATAATTTATTTTATCAAAAAAATTAACTCAAAAATTTGCCACAATATTCGATACATGATTATATCAAATTCACCTAAATTTTATAAATTATAATAGAAATCTATATTAATTTGCCAATAGTATATCATAATTATTAGTTTCTTTAGGACCATATTTCTAATCTTTAGTTTCCAACATTGACTTATAATATAATCTAATGGACCTTGTTGTATTCCATGAGGTGAAATGTACCCATGATTTGTAATGCTCATGGGGCCCACAATTCTGGGTCTCATGAGCATTATAGATTGTGGGTAAATTTTACTTTATAGAGTACAATGAGGGTCGTTAGATAAATGATCTAAAAGCAATTTTGAGCCCCATGAGAATTACAGATCATGGGTACATTTTACCTTACAAAATACAATGAGGGCCATTATATTATATTTTACAACAATGATGGAAAGTAAATATTATAGTCTACCCCTTCAACCCATCAAAAATTTGCACCCTTGAGCCCCTACTTTTCCATGAGAATTATTTTTAGATTGGAAAGATTTTCCATCATAACTAATGCATTTTCCTATTATTTTTCAATATTTTCCAAAATTTTCTACAAAATTTTAGTGATGTAAAAAAATCAACAATAAAATTATTATTTTTTTCAAAAAAAAAAGGAAATATTCACCAATAGAAATTAATATTTTTTCTTAAAAAAATGAAAGATTCACCGGGATTTTATATCTATTTTTGAGGGGGGTTTCCTAAAGTTATTGTTGATGTCAAACAACCCAAAATAGATAGTAACTCCTCTTACACATCCCTTACACATCATCAATTGTACTTGTGTGAAATGATTTAAAAAATGAACTAATCCTAATTCATATTCAAAATAAACCATCTAGACTAGACTAAAAGGAAATTCAAAACTAATTCAAATATGCACCCAATACCATTGAACTTGTTTCCTTTATCCCAATTTGCAGGATTTAAAAATGTCTATGTACTCAAATTAGAAACATATATTTGCATTCAATTGATGTATGATTATGGTTTAGGATTGGTTAGATTTATAGTTTGATTGAGGAATTGGTAGTTCAGATTGCCTTGAGAGATTAAGAGCTGATTTTTTTTTTTTTCACTCAATAAAGAGGAAATAAACAAGTGTACATATGATCAGGGGGAGGTTGACAGGTCAAGGTCAAGCTTTTAAAATAGCAATCAATCAAGGAGAATAGGATTAGTGATGTCAAGGTCTACATAAATGGGGTCAACACCACCTTAGGGTTCATAATCAACATTAGAGGTGGAAGTAGTTTCAAAGTTACTAAGATGATTAAAGAGGGTGACAAAATAAGCTAGAAGGGGATGACATAGATATTTGGATGGATTTACATAGGTTTTTCATGCTCTAAAAAGATACTGTATAGTCACCACATGTTTTATGTAGAGATATGATACAATTGTACATGTTGATATTGATTCTTTATATATGAGATGACATTTTGATAGCCTATGTGATTCTTATGGTTTTCCTTTTTCACATGATATGTATGATGATGTATGGACATATATTTATTTATTTATTATGTGCATTATGATTGGCGTATGTATGATGTGTTGTATGTATGATTTATTGATGTAATATATATATAGATATATATGTATATATATACATATATATGTACATATATATATGTAGTGTAGTAAAATTCATACCCTTGCATATTCTCACTTATTTGGGCCTGTCTTGCTTTATTTATCCGCATTTATGACTTAATTGGTCCTATTTTGCATCTAAAAGCCCTGTGAATTATATATTTTTCTGGCTAATCACAACATTCTCCAATGCATAAATAATAATTTAATGATTTCATCTATGTGTCCCTAATTTTAGGGTCGGGACTAAAACACCACCTAGGGAGTCTTTGTCCCCCAAAGGTCTTGGGATCCTAATTTTGAGGCATTTTAATTGGGCCCCTTTTTGGTGTTTGTGCCCCAAGTTTCATGACTTGGGACTAAGATGCCACCTAGGGCATCTTAGTCCTCCTTGAGTTATTTTTGGGATTTAATTTCAAAATCTTGGTGAGATTTAGCCTCCTTTATTTAATGAATTCACATGTTAGCTTGGTGTGATGTAATTTTGGGATATTAAACATGGGTGATCCCACAATACTGGTTTATAATTTTTGGCCAAATTGGACACTAAACTATTTTTTTCTAACTAAATCTTCACTTTCAGGCACCTATAGTGGCTAAATTGTGAGCAATTTGAAGATGATGCAAACTAGTGATTTATGAATTTTTTTTTGTAGATTCTAATTTTTTTTTTCAAAATGTTTGGAATTAGATTGCACTTCTTTTTCCATCTCCTTCGAAAACTAGTTTTTTTCAGTACACACCATTTTTAAAGAGTGATGCTCATTGTATAACATATAAATTTTTTTACATGAAGGATAAAATTCTATTTTTTTCAAATTTAGATTTGTAACTATGATATCTAGTGCTTCCAATTGGTTTCATAGTGTTTTATTGAATATTTTTTCCTTAATTAAGTTTTGAAGTCAAACCAATTACAATTCAGACATAGGCAGACTGTATAACACATAATTTTTTTTGTATGTATCAAAATTCAAAAAAAAAATTGTTGGATCAAGCACTTCAATATCTAGTGCACTCATATTTTTTAATCTTCTATTTTTCCACATGTGTAGAACAAAGAGCTTGATTTTCGGTGAAAAACCTACATTCACAAGTGTGAGCACCTTATAAATCTGCACACATTCTAAACTCCATAACAAGGGTTAGTTCATGCAAACCTACAAATGCTCCTATGAGATAATACACCATACTTCACAAACAAAATGACAAAATAAACTAATTGAAAACATCAAAGAAGAAAAATTCATATCTATCCCATTGTGGATTGGTGTCACTTTGATGTGAAAAGTGACCCTTTCCCAATCCTTGACAAACTCAAATGATAAAGATGCAAATGCTATGGCAATGGACAAAATTAGCTCTCAATGTGAAGAGAGTAACTTTGCATGAAGATTGTGTCTATGGATGATTGAAATGAAGGATAGCCTCTCCATTTATAGAAGAAGTTGATGAGAGAAGAGGCAAAAGGGGTGAATGTGGGACAAAATCTCAACCAATAGGAAGGAGCCACTTGTCACCATGTGAATGGGCCAAGGATGTGCAAGTTTTGATGAATGTGCCAATAAATGACATTAGGTGGCCTTTTCAAATTTGAAATTTGGCTTGTTGGAGGGAAAAGAAGGGGTCTTAAATGCCAAGTGGGGGACATGTAAGAGGGGAGTTAATGCTATGTTAGCAGGGACAAGTCAACTTGGATTTGAATTCAAATTTGAGGGAATATTCCATGTTTATGCCATGTTGATGGAAAATGAAGATTTAATAAATTAATTAAAATCATTTATTTGTGCAAGTGGGAAAAGCTAGAGGATGGGACTTGCATTAATATTAGATTTAATCATGATTTAGTTAATTTAAGAGAGAATTAGGTGATTTTGACTTTTGACTTAGATACTTGGATTTATTTAAATCAAAAGGGAGGAAATTGATGCACTATCCATTTAATTAAATACATTTGATTTAATTAAATGAAGAAACTTTAGGAGATAATTAAATAAAGTGATTTATTTAATTAAAAGATAACCTTAGGAGATCAATCAAATAACCTTGATTTATTTAATTGATGGACGAATATGAATTAGTTAAATGCATGGTGCTAATTTTGCATGTCTACAAAAAGAAACAAAAAATAAATATAATAATAAAATTAAATTTATTTAAAATTATACTTTTTGGGAAGCTTATAATAAGGACTACATACTTACAAAAAATAAATTTTAAATGAATTTATTTTATCCCCCAAAAGGTAAATCAAAGGTGGTTTTTTATCATCATTTTGATAGGTGTAAAGGAGACTCTGTTATAGGTATGGTTTAAAACTAGTGGGGTTCTATCCAAGGGGGTTTGATCTAAGGTAGATTGATCAAAATCTCTTCAATTGGAATGCTTTAAATGGAACTTTTTAAGGCTTAAATCATTATATTTTCTAAAAATATGTGATTTCAGCTAAAATCAGAATCTCCTAGAAATTGTAAACCAACTTTGTGGAATCACCCTGTGCAAGTAAGTATAGATACAAGGTTCCTTCTCTCATTTTCTCCTAACAAGCAATCTAAGAAATCAAGTATTTTTTGAGAACATTCATAATATCAAATTGAGTTCACAAGAGCATTTAGGAGCAATTCTATCAAGCATTTGGAGCCATCATCAAGATTCAAGCATCATATCAAAGAGCTTCTTCCATCATGTGTGTTGTTGTGCTAGCATTTATGATGTAGGGTTTTGATTCAAGAAAACAATTCAAGATCATTCATTTGGTTGAAGATCCATATCCATTGCAGCCATTGCACACAAGTTTGCAGACTTTATAAAGGTTTGGTGAGTTGTAGCATTGCATGTTGTTCATTCACCATTTCCTTCATTATTTCTATTTTATTTCAAGGTTGAATTTCCAACAAGGGGTTTGTCCAAGACAAACCCCCATTCACTAACAAACAAGTTTTTCCCATCTTGCATATTTGTGATTGTAGATTTAGGTTGAAGTCTTGAAGATCATTTGAAGTGAAAAGTTGTCAAAGTTGCAAAGTTGCATTACAAAGTTGTCATCTTCATGGAAACTCACCTACAGGTTGAATTCAGAAGTTTCAGAACCTGAGATCGGAGAAGAAGCAAGTGCAGATCTTGGAGCTCAGGATCACATTCAGAGTTTTCATAAATTCAAAATGGGACTAATATGCCACCTTGGGCATCTTAGTCCTCCCAAGCATATTTTTTAGAAATTCTTTCAGATCCAGTTCTGACATTCGAAGATTCTGCATCTGCCCCGAAAAATAGCAGTAGGACTAAGACAACAGTAAAAGTGTATTTGTCCTCCCTATCATATTTGGACAACTTATTTACATTTCCAAAATCCTCACAACATCTCCAGACTTCCTAAGTACACATATCCTATCCCCCTGTTGCATAATTTCATCATTTGCATCTCTCATTTAGCTTGCATAACTAGGTTTTGTAGGTTGAATGCTTGTTTGTCTTTTCCAAGCATTTGCTTGGTGGTGAACCCCTTTAAAGATGAAAGAAACCCCTCCTAGGTCCTCCTCAGTGTGAATTGAGTCACCTTGTGAGGTTGTTAGTCAATCCAATTAGGAATCCTAGGACATTGTTGAATGACCAAAGGACTATAGGGTGGTCTAACCTGCCATTCCCATATTATTTTTGGTTCATTTTGGTGAACCCAACCTTGTTGAGCATTCATTTTTTATTTGGAGTCCATTAAAGTCCTTATATATAGATTGCATTCATTCTTGCACTGCATTTTGCATTAGTGAAAGTGCATCTATGGTTTCTTGCATTTTGCATTAGTGAAATTACATAAATTTAGGGTTTCTTATATATTTGCATTAGTGAAAGTGCATATAGGTTGCATTTTTACTTTCTTGCATCATTTCATTTCATTTAAAAATTGAAAAGTGAATTTTTCATCATGTTAATTACATTTAGAAACATTCTTGTTACATTCAAAATTAAAAAAATTGCTTTCAATATTGCATTCAGTTGCTTGTTCCTAGTTACTTTTTCTTGCACTCATTTGCATATTTTTTTGTTTGTAAACATCAACATCCTAAATAGGCAATCTGTAAGCACTATAGACATTCTAGAATTTACTATTTTTCTGCAAAAAACCTCTGTTAGGACTAAAACGCCCTTCCTGGCATCTTAGTCCCTCTCAGGATTTTTGCTTCAGAAGTCTCTCTCTCTATTGTTTGTTGTCTTTTTCAGTCCCTGGAACTTTAGAATCTCACCAGGAGGACCAAGATTCCCTTTTGAGAGTCTTAGTCCCCATTGAATTTGACTCTCCAATTTTTAGGATCTGAAATTTCTTTTTTTTGTTTCTATGGGCTGCCTTCAATTTTCTGTTTCAGTTTCTAGAATTGTTGTTCTCTCAATTTCTTTCATTTCAAGTGCATTTGTTCAATCTTTCATCATGGATATGTTCTTTGGAAAGCTATGGATGTCCTTGAAATCTTTGGTAGATGTGTCAAATTGTGCCTTTGGTAATGATCCTAAGAAAATTGAACTCACTAATGCTCACTCCCAATGCATTTCCTCCTCATGATGTTGACATCAATGGAGAAGATGATGACAGCATGAATAAGTTTCTAAATGATTGTCTTGATAACCTTGAAGCTAATGCATCCTTCTATCCATCCATGAAACACCTCTTGAGATGTTTGGTTACTTACATCCTGAAATCGAAGCAAAATTTGAACCTAAGTTCCCTATAATAGGTGAACCTAGTGAACCATATATTTTTGGGAATGCGGTTTATAGGCCACTCTTGCACTCTTACGATTATCTCACCTAAAAGGAGAGAGATAAACCCCACCAAAATTAATGTGGTTCACTCAAACTGAGGATTGTATAATGTAAATATGACTAAATTGAATGATCTAAGTGCTGCTAATTGATAAAATGGATTGATTATTAAGTGAAAACTATTGAAATACATGTTGTTTGAAAACACATTGTGTAATGCAAAAACACTTGGAAATGAATAGTAAACTATAACAGAAATGGACCAAACTAAAAGTGTGCACCTGGAATGTGAATGGAGACTGAAAATGCCTTCTGGAATGTTGTTGATGCTTATTTTGAGGCCTGGTGGGACTCATTTTTCATTCTGGGTGAATCAGTCTCAGTTCTGCAAAATTGTTCTAGGACCTATTTCTGACAAAAGGGTATCTAAAAATGTAGAAAACCAAAAACTGACCTTGGAGTGGGACTCATTTGCCACCCATGGTGAATGAGTCCACTTTTGAATTTCTGAATATTCAAAAGTGGAATCTGGAGCTCTCGGTCTACACTATGATTCTCTACAGGTGTTTGCTTCCGAAACTCTGATTTTTGAACTTGAAAGTGATTTTTTGTTGATATTTTGACTTGTTCAATGAAGAGAAGACCTAAAAAATAAAATCAACTTGATTCTTAATGGTTTCCAAGCTTCCAAAAGGCCTAAATCTGCAAACACACAAGACAAGAGAGAGAAATGTTGAATGTTAGGGCATGGGAGTTTGCCTTGGTCATATCCCTTTAAGGTAATTAAGCCAAAATGATGAAAGAATGTAATGAAACATGCAATAATGGAATTTATTACCTTTACATAATGTTTGATCTTGAATGTCTACAACAAAACATGAAGAATCTGCCCTTGAATGTCTGAAAATTGATCTTAAGTGACTTGTAATGTTAAAACCCTAACTTGCTTGACTTGAGATGGAAGAATGATGGGTGAATAATGAAGAATGGATGTGATTTAGGGTTTAGAGAGTTTATTTTATAGGCAATTCACTTTATTAGCTTGAAAATTGGATCCCAAAGGCGAACATGTGAAAATAATAAACTTAAATTTCACTTTTTCCCACTCAAAGGTCAAAATTGGGCCAAATGGGATTATTTCGCCACCCGTGGAAAATGGGTCCCACCTGGATGGGAGTGATTCACCATGGATGGTGAATGGGTCCTACAAGGGCCATTTTGCCAGCTAAGATGCTAGGAGATAAGGAAATAAGGTTTAAATTGCAACTTTGTTGGGTATTTGATCAATTTAAGCATCGGGTTGCACAATATGGGGTAATAGTGGCCTATTAGTGATGATGTAGAGGTCAATTAGGGCTTGGGACACATAATTCAATGTGAAAGTGTGATTAAATTCACTTTACAACACTAAAATGAGGTCCACACAGCCTAGGAAGGCACAAGAACCAATGTGAATGTGTGAGACACATTACAACACTAGTTTAACATTAAGTTTATTTTACAAGCCTTCTAGATTGATGTGAAGATGCAGTTAGATATGTTTTATAATATTGAATTAGGGGGAAATGGGTTTATTAAGTCTAGAAAAGCGTGAAAGTATCTTACAACACCTTTACAAGACATCATTAAAAGCATGTTATTTGATTTCAAGGGTCCAAGACCTAGTGTGGATGCATAAAATGCCTCACAACACTTGAATCAAGGCCTTGTTAAGTCCAATTTATCATGAATTATTCCCATGTCAAGCAAGAGGTCCATTTTTCTATGGTACACCTAGTTCCTCTAAACAAGAAAACACTCAGCCATTTTATGATAACAAAGTAACAAACACTCCAATCAATCTAGAAGAAACATATGGTAAAGGATTCATAATATTAAGCAAACAAGGATGCAATACAACAAATGAACATAACATTCACCAAATCCTAGAACACATATCAACCAATGAAAAGACAATAGGGTTAGGATATCAAGATCCCCCTCACATTACAAAACCTCCTCGAGAATACCTAAGACTTCGTAGTGATGGTATGGTGATTTTTTATTTTCCCCCTGATATGAATGTCCTTCTTCCTAAAGAACAACCAATGGCTCATCACAATGACAAGGATGATAGGATCACCTTAGGTCCTCCTCATTCAGCTACAAAAATATAAATTTCCAGAAACTCTATAGATATAATAAACATGTTGTAGCTTTACTCAGTTGATGAAGAAAATAATGAAGGATAAAAATATCTTTGATTTTAAAGAATGTAGCCAGTTGAGAGATATGTAGGGCAAGGAGTTCCAAACCATTAGGTTTTCACTCCATCAATTAATTTATTATGAGGGTGATCCTCTTCATTCTTTTTTATTACAGGTTGCAGGACAACTATTTAAAATGTCAGATGGAAGCTGCCCCTTTAGACATCAATTGGTACGCCTACAGTTCTTTCTAATCTCTCCCTTCTTTCCTGTGAGAGGTTTGATGTTTCCTAATTTAATCATTGCAGCGGCAAAATCATTGAAAAAGGCATTTTGATCAGCACTGTATGTAGTAACTTGAGCATCCGTTGAGCCGTTGTTAAACAATTCCTGGTCAGAGTGGAAAAGACCCTCAAAATTTGTCAAATCTTGGTAGTAGCCATTATCAAATACAGTAGGAGTTTTGACATCTAAGAATGCGAGATTGTCGTCAGTAGGACCACTATTTATGGAACAATTTGCCTGTAGAGAAGCCGCAAAATTCCGGTCTATGTTGGTGTCAGTGTAGATATGAAATCTATAGAAACGGCAACGGGCTTTGCCGATTGTATGAGCACCTATTCATATCCACACACCATCAACAAATTATCAGATAGTCTTATAACAACATCGAAATGATTTACAGTCCAAAAATGAAGAAGTATGAACTATGGTTACCAGAAAGTGTAACCATATCGGTGGCATTCATTCCTTGGGCTTTAAATGCCGAGATGAGATTGCTAAGGGTAGAACTGGGGCCTGGAAGGTTCCTGTTTGCAGCGTTTATGCTTGCATTTCTCGCATCTCGCCTTCCTAGCAGCACTTTCCATGTTGGACCTCCCAACTGCAAATTATAGAGATAAAAAAAATCATGTCATCATGTTGAGAAACTTGCATTAGTCAGCAGGACAACTTTTTATTGGTTTTTGAATAATTACAGATTACATACTAAGTTGCGAACTCTAATTGAAGTTTTTTTTAATTCAGTACTAACCTTCAAAGAGTAATAATATCACAAATTTTCATTAAAACCTACTTTACATAATTGTCAATATTATTCATCAAAATTTTCATAAAACCAATAAATTTAAATCTGTAATAATATATGATGTTCATAGAATAGTATGATAGTTAAATGGCGATATTGTTATTATAATTATCAAAGTTAAAATTTCCATTGCAGGCATTGTGTCTCATGGGTTTGAATCTTTACGTTGAAGCTATTGGCATTGATTCCAATGACTTCATAATCTAAACCTCTATTGGACCAATGTGTTCCAGAATATTTGCATTCATATTAAGAATGCGATCCCCATTTGCGACCTTATCTGACTTGGACCAAACTAAAACTCCCTTACTGATTAAAAAAGAAAAGAAAGAAAAGTATAATAATATATGAAAAATGTGAAATACTAGATAGAACACTATTTATATTACATGCATTATGCGGCTAAAAACTAAGTTTCCCAAAAATTACAATTCCAAATGTTTTACCTGAACAACGGAATCACGAGCGGCTGCAGCCACAATATCAGCGCATGAAACCACACCAGTGCACACGTTTTCAATTTGCGACTTAATGTTATCAATGACGTCGAAACCTCTGAGTGAATTGAAGTTTGGTCCTGCACCCTTCTCTCCAGTAAAATTCGCTTTGTCATCCAACAGTACAGACCCATCGCAGCCCTGCAATTGGAAAGAAACACCATTACAATGCCTGTGCAAAATGGTAAGTACAGAAAATAAAGATTGCTAAAACAAATATTTATTACTTTAACAAAGCAATCGTGAAAAAAGAGGCGGAGCAAGGATGCGCCCATTCGCGATTCATTGGCCAAAGCTTGAGCTACTGTTGCATTTATTATTGACAACGCTTGCGGACAGGTCGTGTTATAAAAGGTAGGGCTAAGCTTCGCCGCAGACACTCCACTACAGCAAAACACCATAGCCATGCAAAAAACAATACTCTTTACTGAAGAAGTCATAGAAGCCATCGTTTTCAATACCATACAAACAACTCTAACGCAGATAAATTGATGGGTCTAAACAAGCTTGATGACAGCTTATATAACACCAGCGACACACGTCTTTCATTGATTGAGACGTTAAATATTTAAATTATTTTAAAATTTTAAAAAAATTAACTGACAGCTGAATCGTTTAGTTCAGAAAAGCCTACACCGAATGGAGAGAAGCGCGTCTTAAAGAAGGTCCAGAATATGGAGGATCATAGATGGCCTAAGCTAATTATGAAAGAGGAGCTAACTAGAAGAAAGAACACATGGATGAAACTTAATATCAAGTGGATGAAGAAATGGGATATTGTGATGCATGAGTGTCCAAACACAAATGGAGAAATAAAAAATTACGTGAGAGAAAAATTTAAATATGGTATATGGACGAAAAAAACAGGGCGTAAAAAGGATTATTATATCAAAGAATTCAATCCCACAAGGGACCATGAAGAAAAGGCTTATATAGGAGCGAATATCAAATGGAAAGCAAAAATGTTGATAGCCCAATTGCGGACTAGTTCACACCATCTTAGGTGTGAAACGGGTAGGTGGGAGGTTCCTAAAGAAGAGTGGGAAAATAGAATATGCCGCTTTTGTAACGAAGGTATGGTGGAGACAGAATGGCACTTTATCATAGAATGCTCAGCTTATAAAGACATCTGGGCCAGCTATGGGGATGCGGTGCAGGTTGACAATTTAAATACCTTGTTTGAAGATTCAAGACTCGACAAAATTGCAAACTTCATCATCAAAATTCACTCTCGAAGGGCTGATCTCGAACGGCACCTCCATTGTGTCTAAGGCTGTGCTGTGTGTTGTTCTGGTGCTGATCTTGGGTCCCATAGGCTTCTTTGGCCTCGTGGACGTCATTAAAATATTTCATTTCATTTCATTTCAAAAGTCAATGGCAGCTGTCGCCATGGCTTTAAAAGATAATTTGGAATTGTCATAGGGGAATTGATATAGTGATCGTTTGTTTTAAACGCCACTCTCTCCCGCGTTATTATACTGAATATTTAATCTCTTTTGTGCGTACTCCGCATATGGCATTGCTCAGACGTCGCCTGCACCAACTCAAGTTTAGTTTTATTAATGTGTATATGTATCTATATATATATGAGCTATGAGAAGAAGATGAGCTGTTATCTGGAAGCACACATTGGGGTGGATATTTAACAATTATAAATATTAAACAGGCAACTTAATTAGAACATCTCCTCGTTTGCCGACACATTGTAATGGAAGTTTATCGCTTCAAACATTAACTATCAAAATCTTTGTTCAGAGAAATGGAAATTTTTAAGTGAGATAAGATCATTATCACTTACACATGTAAAACATTAAACTTTTCTACAGATAAAAATTATAAATTTTGGAGTGGAGTAATAGGCTTGAGAAGACGGCTCTCTCAATCTTTCTATTATCTTAACACTATAAAAATAATGAATGGTCATCTTGATCGCTGTGTTCTGAGAGAGAGAGAGAGGAAGATTTGAAATGAAAATTAAACATAATGATAATATTAACATGTATGATAATGAATAGTCACTCCCTCATCCACCACGCATTATGCCAGATCATCCCTGTAAGTTCCCAT